>SMSQ01018907.1:0-11893 GCA_019453375.1 Ctenoplectra terminalis | reverse complement strand
GAAAATTAATAACTTCCTGTTAACCGAAAAAAATGATCAATATTAAAATCTATTATTATTTATATAATATTTATATAAGTATAATTTATATATGATCTATGTATTATTTACTGATAAAAAAAAATATAAATGTTAAAAAATCGTAAACTTTGAAACCTCTGAGAATTTAATTTCTTGCCAGTCAACATAGTATCGTATAAATAATGTCAGAAAATATTTAATACCTTTGAATAAAATATCTTTCAAAATATAATTCCATTAAAAATTGCCTAAAAATTTCTGGAGTCTCTTAAATACAAATTTCCACCTTTTTAATTTCTTTGTAATTTATTAAAACAATTATTAAAAGTAACAATGTACTAAAATAAAATTATAAACCCACTTACTGTGTCATATACGGTTTCGCTGGACGATTGTTGCGTTGATCGAATGGCTGAAAAATAAGAAAATCGCTTCAATTAAATTGGCTAAAAATCGTGCGGTATTTTCAAAATGTACGTCATGCTTTTCGTGTTTATATCGTTCGATAAATTCGAATTCGCGACTGTTTTACATCGAGAAATAAAACGTTCGATCGGTATTGTTTTCACGTGTACACAAGACCACGAAATAATCGATAGTGTGCCCACAGAACATCGAGTAGTTGTTACACAATTCATGCAACATTCGGCTAATGCTAAGCGTAAATTAACAATGAGAAACGCAAATGACCAAATGAAATGCCATTCGGGGTAACATAGTCGTAGAATATTCAGTACAGAAGAGGCAGAAGAAGGAAAGTTTTATAATAAACACACCGAAAGTGGTAGTCAAATAAAATGTTGAACGAAAGGAGAAGATGCTACGTCAATCTTAACCAAAATAGTGTATCAATACGATATTGCAGCAGTAAAATAGAAATAGTGAAATGAAATACACAAACAGCGAGAATTTAGCGATAAGAAGAAAAAAGAAATTTGGAATTCGTTGAAATTTTCTGATTAATATTCAAATTTGAGTCTGGCATTAAAAAAGGATTGTATATCTTATATATGTTTGATGTCTAAGTTTATCTTACATTATGTATATTGTATGCCTAAGATATTTAAAAATAAAAAAAAAACTTTAAGGGATGGAAATGTATAGTGTAAGTGAGGAAGAAGGTTACTTTTACATAAAAAGTATGATTTTAAATACTCCTTTATCCAATAACTAATAATGTATATTTTATGTCTAAAATATTTTTAAATTAAAGAAAAAGAAACTTTAAGGGATGGAAATGTATAATGTAAGTGAAGAAGAAGATTACCTTTACATAAACAGTATGATTTTAAATACTCCTTTATCCCATAATTTTCGATAATTAATAATGTCTATTTTATGTCTGAAATATTTAAAAATAAAAAAAAAACCTTAAGGGATTGAACTGTATAATGTAAGTGAAGAAGAAGATTACCTTTACATAAACAGTATGATTTTAAATACTCCTTTATCCCATAATTTCCGATAATTAATACTGTATATTTTAAATCTAAGATATTTAAAAATTAAGAAAAAGAAAACTTTAAGAGATGGAAATGTATAATGTAAGTGAGGAAGAAGGTTACCTTTACATAAATAGCTTAAGATATTTAAAAATTAAGAAAAAGAAAACTTTAAGAGATGGAAATATATAATGTAAGTGAAGAAGAAGATTACCTTTCCATAAACAGTATAATTTTAAATACTCCTTTATCCCATAATTTCCAATAATTAATATTGTATATTTTAAATCTAAGATATTTAAAAATAAAAAGAAACTTCTCTTCAAGGGATACGAATGCGTAGTGTGAGTAAAGGAACACAGCAGAGTTAAATCAACCAAGTTTACGACGGTAGTAAAAATGCGCTAGAAGACAAAAGGGGCGAAATAAAATGAAGTCGATCGGAAGAAGGAGCTGAAACATACAGACAAGCGGACGATACGCACATATACAGAAAGAGTGAAGTAGAAGTACAAACAGAGACAACAATACAGAAGACAGTAGTTTAACCTCTCAGCTACGACGAGTTTTTTTTTTCACAAAGCTGTTTCACTGTACAAGCCTTGACGTAAACTGTGCGAAAAAGTGTGGTAACGAAATTTGTATCCAGCTGTGCTTTATACTACTAACGTATAAATTATAGCTTTTTTAAAATAAATTTTCATTTAAAAAATATAAAAAACTATAATACCGTGTGAATACATAATGGTGCATAAAGCTTTCATTTGAGAAACAGGTGAGCCACACCACAATGCGATGTCAACAAATTTATTAATAATTTCGCGTGAGAAATTAAAAAAATTTATTGTAAATAATTTAAATACAAAAGAAAGGAAAATAAAAATAAAAAATATAGTACCGAATCGTTCAAATAGGTGATATACAGACTGGTCCATCTGGAATTACCGCGAAATTATCCAATTAAACGCCTCTTGATTTTTTCTTACGGTGTTAGTTAAAAAAACAAGGCGTATGTAAAAGTTCCAACGCTTTTAACTATTTGCGTTGGAAAGACGTGTCACACAGGTCGAGACGTTTATGTTTCAAAGTCGAGAACGACTTGTTGTAAACATTGGTAGGTAGTTGTCGCGGAAATAAAAATAATGTGCGCACGTTCGGTGTGATCGTTTGACGAAGTACAGTTAAATACACGATACTGTACAAGATTATTAATAAATGAAATTGAAATATTGTTTCGGTACGCGCAACTGTGAATTAGCTGGCAGCGCCAAGTGGTTGATACGAACGAACGAATCGGAACTGAGTGTCGTAAAATATTTCCCGATGCGTTACACAGTGTGAAACAATTGTTATGGTACCGGTTTCGAAAACCCTTCTTTTAAACAAACCTATCATCGGTAAAATACTAGTAGTTTCTTAGCAATGTGCAAATTGAATTATCTTCAGAACTAATGATTTCTTGTCATAAGTGGCTCGGTATTTTTTTGTAGGAAATAATGAGATGCACCGGGTAGTACAATAAAAAATATATGATTCCATTTAAAAAATCAAGGATAACCCTTGTAAAATTACCATAATCAAAGCTATCATCGTTAAAACACTAGTAGTTTCCTAGCAATATGCAAATTAAATTATCTTCACAAGTGTCTCAGTAAATATATAATATACAATAAATAAAAAATACATTATTCCATTTGAAAAATCAAGACTAACCCTTGGAAGATTATAACAACCAAAGCTAGCATCGTTAAAACACTAGTAATTTCCTAGCAATATGCAAATTAAATTATCTTCACAAGTGGCTCAGTAAATATATGATATACAATAAATAAAAAATAGATAATTCCATTTGAAAAATCAAGACTAACCCTTGGAAGATTATAACAACCAAAGCTAGCATCGTTAAAACACTAGTAATTTCCTAGCAATATGCAAATTAAATTATCTTCACAAGTGGCTCAGTAAATATATGATATATAATAAATAAAAAATAGATAATTCCATTTGAAAAATCAAGACTAACCCTTGGAAGATTATAACAACCAAAGCTAGCATCGTTAAAACACTAGTAATTTCCTAGCAATATGCAAATTAAATTATCTTCACAAGTGGCTCAGTAAATATATGATATACAATAAATAAAAAATAGATAATTCCATTTGAAAAATCAAGACTAACCCTTGGAAGATTATAACAACCAAAGCTAGCATCGTTAAAACACTAGTAATTTCCTAGCAATATGCAAATTAAATTATCTTCACAAGTGGCTCAGTAAATATATGATATATAATAAATAAAAAATAGATAATTCCATTTGAAAAATCAAGACTAACCCTTGGAAGATTATAACAACCAAAGCTAGCATCGTTAAAACACTAGTAATTTCCTAGCAATATGCAAATTAAATTATCTTCACAAGTGGCTCAGTAAATATATGATATATAATAAATAAAAAATACATAATTCTATTTAAAAAATCAAGGATAACCCTTGTAAGATTATTATAACCAAAGCTATCATAGTTAAAACACTAGTAATTTCCTAGCAATATGCAAATTAAATTATCATCACAAGTGTCTCAGTAAATATACAATATACAACAAATAAAAACTACACAATTCCATTTAAAAAATCAAGGATAACCCTAACCCGAACCTAACCCTAACAAATCCTTGAAACGTCCACCTATAAAACACCTAATAATCGAAACCGTTCAACATCTATTCAACATCGTTTCTCTACGCCTAATAACATCGTCAAAAATCAAAGTGACAATTTCAGATGAACCATCCTGTCCACGAAAAGCCACCACAGCAGCGTCCAGTAGCCAAGAGGTTAAAAAAGAAAACACGCATAGAACAGACGAGTCAGGAAAAGTAGAGACAAAGAAAAAAAAAAAAGTTTCGAGTAACAGAGGACAACGTCATCGTGCATTCTACTTGTCGACGATGTTGCAGCCTCTAACCCGTGAAGCGGCCGACGTCAGAGCGTTGGCGGTGATAACAGAAGGTGTTGTTGATGACGGTGACGATAGCATAATGTGATTGGTGCTGGAAATAGAAGAAGACGTAGAAGAAGAAGAAGTGGGCGAGACGCGTTGGTGATGGTGATGATGGTGGTGGTGGTGGTGATGGTGATGGTGACGATGACGATGCTGTTCGTCGCTGGTAGCCTGTAGGAGCGTCGATTTGACAGCGATCGATCTGTCGCCGTTCGGCGAGCTTGATCGGCGTAAGCAACGATCCGGCAGCACGAAGCTCTTGGATCTTCCTTCCAGCATGCCACCGTGCCAACCACAGTCGGCAGCAGCCCGTTCAAGAGGTCGTTCAATGGGTCGTTCAATAGGTCGTTCGAGAGGCCTTTCAAGTGGTCGCACGATTCGATCTTTCGGATCGTCCTTGCCGGTTCTCACCGTACCGATCGTTCGCTCGACCGACCGATCGAGATTACCGGACGTCGCGTAATCGAGCAGATTCATGCTCGACCACTGCTTCGAGCAAGTTTGAGGTTTCGTGTCGCGGACACAGCCACGGAGGCTTTCGTCCAGGCTTGGACGAGATTTCGGTACGACCTCGAGGGTTTTCGAGCTGCTGACCGCTGATACTCTTACATTGTGACTGTTCTCCGGTCGGTAGGAGAGACTCAGAGCTCGATGGCTCAGCTGCGCGTCCCGGAGCTCCTCCATCTCTGTACCCTGAGGATGTCCGTTCTCGTTCAACCACTGTTGCGTTGTTGTTTAGCGTTGTTTATAATTGTCGTCGTTGTCGTCGTCGTCGTCGTCGTGGTTGGTAGTTGTGGTTGTGGTTGTGGCATCGTCCAAGGACCAGGGGAAGACGCGTAAATCCGGGACCGTCCAAGGTGCACACGAGCGGACAAGATACGCAAACACCAAAGAGAGAGACACACACACACACACATGGACATCGATCACGATACATGTAGGTTATTGATTTCTTTTTTTTTCTTTTATTTTATTTTATTTTATTTTATTTTTTTGTTTCTATTTTGTTTTTGTTTTTTTTCTTTCAGTGACCAATTCGGAGACAATTCGGTTAGACAATGGGATGTTTCCGTCCCGTGGCCTTGGAAGAAATTGCCTCTGGGATCGGGGAACGTGAACTTTGAGTAACGTCGGCATGCATGGTTCATCGCGTGCGTTTTACTAGGTGCAAAGGGTATTTTGTTACACTGACACACGGAAAGCCAATTGTTAAGAGTACTTGGAGCCGTTAGATAAAAACTTTGTCACGGTTAGCTCGAAAGAGTTTATCGTGGTACGAGACGACAAAGAGACGTTGAGAGAATGGAATGTTTTAGAACAGTTTCGAATGATGTCTTTTTTTTTTTAATTCGTAAATAAATATGCGAGCATATTGAATTTATATCAAATGGTTTTTGGATGAAGCGTTCGATAGATTCAGAATAGAATTTAAATGATTGCTGTGTTGAATTTAGTTTTATATATAGTAGAATTAATTGTTGTAGTTTTTCAATGCGTTTGTCGATGAGATTGAATGATTTTTAAGTAAGATGCAAGTGATTTTAGATTTAACGACCGGAGAATTGATTTTGTCCGTGAAACGTACCCAGAGAGACAGGAAAGTGATTATGAAGAGGAATCGATAAAGAAGAATAAAATAGAGAGTAAGGAAAAGAGAATGGAACTGGTTCTTATTTAGCTAGAATTAAATATAAAAATGGCGTACCCCGTCAAATATGTCCATGACCTCGTCCCACCACTAGAAACATAGAATTAAATATAGCGTTAATCTATGCACTAATCATATGAGATTAAAATGATATTAAAATTAAAAAAAAAAATTAACTGAACAATGTAGTTTTCCGTGAATGCTTTTCAACATATTTCAATAAATTATTTTTATTTCCGAATGATTTGAGTGAATTTCCATCTTGATTAACTTTACGCTACACTACCGATTTCTTAATTAATTTAAATAATGAAACAAATAGAGTATAATCGTATAGAATTTTGATTATTATTCCCAGGAAGAAATTTTATTTCTTTGATTAAAAGTAATTACTCTAAATTTGACTTTACGTGAAATAGAATTTATTTAATAAATATATAGTTGGTCAATTATACGTTCAGAATTTTGTATATATTTTTTACACATTTTTTTGAATAATGTGTAACGTTTTTTAAATAAACGGAAACATATGAAGTAATTCTAGGTGAATTGACTCGATCTCGCATACGTTATGAAATATTCCCTTTACTTAGCTGTTTCTAGTACTAAACCGAATATTATAAATATTCAACTTTGAATTATAAATCCACGTGTGTGTTTAGCAAATTATATTTTTTTAGTTTAAATGTGAATTAAATTTATGATATACAGATTCTTTTAAATAAAGTGGACTATCGTTCCCTCAACTCACATCAAATAGGGTTCTACTGTATGTAACTTACAAGGAACATCATTTAACCGATATATTTTATTTTAATAACAATAAAAATTCACTAAATTCCCAACTACTCTAATTTTAATAACAATAAGAATTCGCTAAATTCCCAACTACTCTAATTTTAATAACAATAAGAATTCACTAAATTCCCAACTACTTATTAAAGAAAAAAAAAAAGAAATTAGACTTTAAAGAAGTAAAATTAATAGAAAGATTTTTAAGTTTATACAAAATTAAATTAAAACGAGCATTAATCACGAGTTTATAATAAAAAGCTAACTCTCAATATTTCGACTAATATTTATTCACAATCAAAAGAAAAATGATTCTCACTTCAGAAACAGACAAAAAATATTTCCGTGACCAACTATACATCCATATTCCTCCATTTCATTTCAAACTGAAAACTGATTCCTAGTTGAAAAGCATGTCACCGTTCTGATAACTAAAAGCAGCGCTACTAAAGCTAACCAAAAGGAAAGAGAAAGAAAAATATAACGAGTACGATAAAATATCGAGAAGCATGGACGAGATTGCGTGCGCTCGATACCTCTGAACACATCGAAATTCTTTTTTTTTTTTCTTTTTTTTTCTTTTTTTCTTTTTTTCTTTTTTTTTCATACGCATCGAAAGAAACGTAACGTGACGTTCCATCGTGACGAAAGAACGTGTCACACGCCAACAAAAGAAGCTTCGAAAAACCAAGTAAGAAAACAAGTGTTTCGCTTCGTAAACTGATTTCAATCGTTCGATTAATCGTTACCTTCCTTCTCGTCCGTGTGACAGAAGTCGGCTAGAAGCAAAGCCATTTCAAACGATCAAGTTCGAGACACACTGTGTTCGGGAAGTATCTACGTACGTACCGTGTGTATTTGTCGTATTCGATAAAATGGCGACAAGAATCGTATTAGTACACGTCGATCAAGCGTCGATTTGATTAGAGTACGCGAGAGAGCACGCGACGCGATACTTTCAGCCTAACTGGTCTTCTAATGAATTAAATGAGACTATACTGTTGTGTAAATATACTGTTTCTCGACTGACAGGGAAAAGATACGGTAATTAGATTACTCATCCTTTTAACCCATTTGCATCCAAGCGCGGAATAATCCGCGGGCCGCGACAGTCGACTATCACCGAGCGCGGAATAATCCGCGAGCCGCGACTGTCGGCTATCACCGAGCGCGGAATAATACGCGAGCCGCGACTGTCAGCTATCACCGAACGCGGAATATTCCGCGAGCCTACGTTGCTTTTTTTTACCGGTTGCAAAATATCCTTCAGTCGCGACAGACCACGTTTAACCACTTGTGAGAGCGTCTCGGTTCTTTCGGTTCAATATTTATTTAAACGTTCATTTTAACTTGAATAAATTATTTTTATCTATAAAAAAATATTTGTTTCTCCTTTTGTGTAAAAAATTAATTATATTTGCGATATAACACTGTGTATCGATCGTTTAAAAAGTACATTCTTAATAAACTCGATGAATAATTTCGATGCCCGTTACCGCACGTACGATCGACCGCGCGTGGTGATACCGAGTCAGTCGTCAGTTGAACGTCGCTGATGTTTCGATAAGGAAGCTTAACCGTTTGCGTACCAGAGGCTTTTGAAAAAACACGATCGAAAAGCGCCAAGGAGCGCGTCCGCGCTCTTTCGATTACGTGTCGAAAAAAGCCGAAGAGCGTGATCGCGCTCCTTTAATTTCGCTTTTCGAAAAAAGCCGGAGAGCGCGATAGCGCTTGTCCATTTGGAACCGTAGAAACGATCCAAACCGCCCTGTCGAAAGCTCTAAACGAGGTTCGCGTCGATGCCTTCCAGGATGCGTACCGTGCATGGAAATGTCGCTGTCAAAAGTGCGTCGATGCCCAAGGGGAGTACTTTGAAGAATTAAAAAAATTTGTAACATTAACTTAAATAAATTTTTTTTTTACGAACTTAATTGCATTACTTTCCGAACAGACCCTGTATACTATTAAATTGTAATAGGTAAAAACAAAATACAAATTGGATTACCGATAGCGATGCGACATACATGCGTCTAAAAGGCTGAGCGCGTTTCGACAAATTGTGGGTGCGCCGTCAGTTGTCCGCATCGGCCAAATGCGCTGGCTTTTTTCGACACAAAATCTCAAGAGCGCGAAAGTGGCTCGTGGCACGCAAACGGTTAAATGGAGCGATGATGCAAATGGGTTAAAGGTTAATTTCTTTGTCTTTTAACCCTTTTAGTGACAGCGTGCCGATTTATCGCGGTCCTTATGCGAAAACTGGCACGGTTCGATGCGTTGTGGCGGCCTTACGTGCCGAGGGACTTTTTCTCAGCTTCGTTTAAAGGGCCTCGCTTGTTTACGTTCAGATCCTTGTCTCCAATGCCAATAGTATAGACTACACCATTTTTTCTTCGGTCTTTCTCCATATTCTTTAAGTTTCAGAAGAATAAATAGTAAAATTTTCCTCCAGGAAATCGAAATTTTGTTCCTTCTGAAGCTATTCATATAAGCGCGCATATCAAATCGGCCCGTGGCATTCTTCGCGTGTACTCTGGAAAATGCGTGCCACTAAAAGGGTTAATTTAACCCTCTATAGCCTGAATTTTGTCTGCTTATTGGAGAAAAAATTACGATCACAGTTTTTCACTTTGATTTGAAAATGTTTTTACTAATGATTACCGTAGATGGATCGTGGTGTCGCTACGGTAATACGGTAATCAAATTTAACCCTTTGACCACGGCAGACTTTGGCACGCACTGGCCGTACGGTACGGTACGAATTCACTCGCGACGTCCACTGGGTACGGCGAAATTTTTCGTTAGACATGCATTTCTGGGGAAGTATATTAAAATATTCGAAATACTGAAAAATGCCGTGATAACTAAACAAAATTAATTTTTTATAATATAGGTACATCAGGTCCCATAGAGGGTTAATGAAAATAAAGAGACACTTGTTCGAGTTATTTTTAACACTAGAAGTACCGACGATTAAAGTATACTTATTTCTACGGAAGAAATAATAAGTGGAAAGTGTATAAAATAATATGGAATGCAACTGAGACAAAGATTGATCTATATTTTTAACAGAAAATCACGGAAAATCTTCCCGAAGGCTGTAAAACATTACGAACGAGTCGTTTTGACCACTTTGGTGGTTCTAGTGTTGTAATTTCGTTATAATGTGATAATTACGAAAACAGTAAATTATTATATATATATTAATAACAAAATTAAGAAATACCAAGTTCATTTCTGTGAAAATTATATCGCCGGTTTTTAACATCTAGCAATTATTCATTCTGATATATATTTCTTTAACGATCAATTTTATTATATGTTTCAATAAATTTTTTTGATAAATTGTTTCAATAAATAGTTCCAGTGTTAACACTGCTACGGTTCTAAAATTTTTTTCAACCTAAGTACGCTCTTTTGAGTAAAAAAAAACAATTATTTGAATAGAAAAAGAATTTCTAATTCTGATAAAATTAAAAAAGGAAATTTGCATATTAAAAATAGCACTTTTATATTTTTCTTCAAATTAGAAAATTTTTTAACGAAAGAAAACATAGATTGGGTCAAAAGTGATCCAAGGATCGTACCAGGATTGACAACGTTAAAATTATAGGTGTTTTAAGTTTAAAAAATGTCTAAATTGAATGATTTAATCGAATATATTATTTTTATTCTATTTCTTTTACTTTTAGTAATTTTTTCTTGGATAATTTGTGAGTTTTCATTGATTTTGATAAGTGAATGAAGATAATTACAATTGAAATAAAAATGTTATACGAAATATAAGTGAAACATGATAACAAAAACCGATAAAGTTCTCTTAAAGCGTTTAATGAACAGAATATTATAAGAACCACGTTATTCGCTCGGTTCATTGTTTATTATCTATACAAATTTTTACTCCTTGGACTGTGATGTTCACAAAGCAGGTTCCGAACAATCCTTCTTTGTCAACAAAAAGCGCATTCATTTCTCGAACAATGACAAAGCAGTGAAATATTTCTGCAATGCAAACTCAGTTCCTTAATAATAATAACTACCTTTATCATTATTGAGTTTAATTAAAATTAAGATCGAAAAATTTAATTATCTCTAAGAGACAATGGTTGCATATTAATCGACAAGGAAATAATTACTTTTTTATTCCCAGTTTTTTATTACAATTTCCAATATATGCTTACCAAAAATTTCAATTCTAACTGTAACAATAAACATCGCCTTTTTTATTTATTGTTATCGAATATAATTATCTGATACCTTCGATGTTAAATTATACAACTAAATTATACAAACTAATAAACTAGTACTGTCCCTTTATTTTCATTCTATATTTATTAGAAATAATTATTCAGCTTTCAATCGACTGATCTTTTCCCTGTTAAATAATCAAAAGATTTATTTATATATTGAAGAATGATTTTGATTAAAATGGCTACTCTGAAATTTCAACGGGGGATGTTCTCAAAGGAAATTCGTATCAAAGAACAGGGTTGCGAGAGGGTGGGTTATCTTTTCAAGAATGCTAAATTTGCATACCTCCTTGGCTTCCTTTTCGGCAATCGACGATCGCCCGGGTTCGTAATCCTCGATGCGTCCAGGCTGATTTTTATAAACCTCTGGAGTATATTTCAATGCCCCATTTCTGAAATTGAAGAAGAACATTTTTACTGCTAAATCTTAAAGCTACGAATTTAAAAAAAAATAATAATAATAATAATAATCAAAAAATTCTTATTGCAACAGATGTGTAAAAATTAATCGCGCCAGCTTCGTGTGTTTATTAATTGATTCATTTTTAGAATAAACTCGTTTACGAGAAAATGTGTGTTGAATACAAATCAAGATTTATTTGATTCTCTGCAAATAAATTTGTATATCTTCCTTTTGAAAATTCTGTAATATTGTAACAACTATTCATGTATGTGTTTAGTGGACACTGATGACTTTAATGTTAATTTGAACAGTTTAAAATAAACTCATAATAAAAAAAAA
>SMSQ01018906.1:12004-24329 GCA_019453375.1 Ctenoplectra terminalis | reverse complement strand
AAAAAAAAAAAAAAAAAAAAAAAAAAAAAAAAAAAAAAAAAAAAAAAATGTATACATTGTTTCTTCAAATTATATCACTTTGTACTTGTTACAATATAATGAATTGGAATATCAATTTGATATAGTTATCCATCCTTGTTAATTTGCTTGTTACATGTATTATTTATTTATCTTTGCAGAATATTTCTTTTTCTCGTCACTTTCGAAGCCAGAATCCAAATCATCGCTTAAACATTTTTTTAACGTGTAACATTTAGAATGTTGCTGTGAATCTCTTTGTTCAATTGACAATTTCTTAATACAGCTTATTAGTTGTTCAAAAAAGTTAGGATAGGTATCGTATCCAGGAAACATATTTACATCTATTATTGCATACTTTCCAGTATGATTTTCAATAACAACATCCACTCCAACCAAACGAAGTCCAAAAAGTTCTGTAACTCTCTTTACAATCATTTCTAATATTTCAGATTTCGGTTTTATCGTTAATGGAATGTTTTCTTCCGACAGAATTGACCATTTCGATCTCGAACCGCTCTTACATATATCGTGAGAACTAAAAAATATTGTGTTTAATGCAGTACAGTCTTCTTCGTAAAAGTTCTTGAAACTAGGTCTTTCAACTACGTGATAGTTTTCGCCAACTATGTATATTTTGTAAAGAATTGCATTATGGTTAATAAATTCTTGAGCCACGCAAGGAGGCTGACAATCTTTTACACCCTGTTCATTGAAAATCACCATCATCTGAAAATACATAATTATCATTAATTTTTACATAATACGTATCATTTTTTTTAACAAACAAAATACCTTATGTGCATCATTGGAACCCTGAGCGACAAGTGGTTTACAAAGAAATGGGAACTTAATACCTGCCATTTTTAACAGTGATATATTCTCAACAGTATTATTATTTTTAATTTCTACAAACCTTGGAGTAAATATTTCTAGAAAAAAAACAAACACACGAGTCAAAATCAACAACTCGTTTCAAATTTTACAAATTTTTACTAAAAGTTAGCAAACTCTCTGACGTTAAAATCGCATCTAAACGTTACGTAATTTTCATTTACCATCGAGTTGTAAGTTTTCTTGCAAGATTTCATACGATTTATAACGATTTATTAAAATCCTAATATTGTCCAAAGGGTCAATAACTATTATTTCGGGATGCTGGCAGAAGTATTCTCTCATTTTTGAAATTATTGCTTTGGCCTAGAAATACGAATCAATACATAACAGTTCCAATCATAACGAATACGGGAGAAAAAAAAGAAATTTCTTTTTCATACATTTTGATCACCGTATTCAGCGTGCGCTAGTTTGTCTGTCATTTTATATATAAAAACATGAAATGGTCCCTGAGATTCTAGGTCAGCATTTATATCAATCTGAAATCAATATATCGGTTCAAAGATATTAGATCAATGGTTACAAAAATGAACAACATACTAAATGAAGAACTTATATACACATAACCTAATATTATCGCAATAATATATACGACAATCGAATAACAAAATAAAAAAAAAAAAAAAAAAATAGAACTTAAAGATTATTTACCATTTTCAGTATGAACCCTTCGGATTCACAAACACTGCAAAAATCATTCCAATTAAATTTCTGCCGCTTTTTTTCGGATATCGAATAACCGATGACATACTTGTCGCACATTTTTTTTCTTCACGTTGTTTCTCTTATACTGAATATAATTTTTATTCATCAAAGCGTATACAGTGTATTATTTTAACAATCCCCTTAAGCGAACTGTACTTTATTAACGCGTTATCTACGAGTTTCTTGTGTCAACTGGTTTCATATTTTTACCGAAACGTAAGGTTATGTTTGGACCGTTTAAAAAAACATCCTTCAAGGTATTATTGTATTCCCCCCGTTTGTATACATTTTTACACTGTCCTGCGTGAAGTGTGTTTATATTTGCGAATTTAATCTCCATACGGGAATACGATCGTTTTTATTTGTTTAAAAAAAAAGTACGTAATAAATGATCACAGGTTAGCGTTATAACAACCTCAAGCACCTTATTTATGCTTAATTACACAACACTTATAATATTCCAATACATGATACAATTATTGAGAACAACCGTTCTATTTACAATATTTTAAGTTATACTTTTCATCGTCTGTTTACTGCTCCTTTTAAAATCATACATATTGCGGAACGTGTCACCGCCGTTGCATCTTCAAATCGGAATATTAGCGATATAGTTCGTGCTCGATGAATTATTGTACAACACGGTTTTTCTTGTATTATATTTCTCAATCTTAAATTTCTCCCATGCTTTGTATTAGAGACTAAAAATAAATAAAAGTGTGAGTATGATTACAAAAATTATGATAAAGTAAAAGAAGATGTTCGAATTTAAATGATTCGAATAATTTAATATTCCGTATAAAATTAACACGTTGACGGCCGTATATTTTTCGCATCGTCCTTAGATTGGTATAATTATTAACACGTTGCGATATGTAGGCAAACGACGGCTATAGTCGTCATGTAGATTTTAATCGATAAAAAAAAGAACACCGTTAGTAGGAAGTGTTCTAACGCGTACATTTGTTAATTATTGAGTGATACAATTATTTAGAGCTACCGTTCTATTTACAATATTTCATGTTATACTTTTCATCGTCTGTTTACTGCTCCTTTTAAAATCATACATATTGCGGAACGTGTCACCGCCGTTGCATCTTCAAATCGGAATATTAGCGATATAGTTCGTGCTCGATGAATTATTGTACAACGCGGTTTTTCTTGTATTATATTTCTCAATCTTAAATTTCTCCCATGCTTTGTATTAGAGACTAAAAATAAATAAAAGTGTGAGTATGATTACAAAAATTATGATGAAGTGAAAAAAGAAGATGCTCGAATTTAAATGATTCGAATAATTTAATATTCCATATAAAATTAACACGTTGACGGCCGCATATTTTTCGCATCGTCCTTAGATTGGTATAATTATTAACACGTTGCGATATGTAGGCAAACGACGGCTATAGTCGTCATGCAGATTTTAATCGATAAAAAAAAGAACAGCGGTAGTAGAAAGTGTTCTAACGCGTACATTTGTTAATTATTGAGTGATACAATTATTTAGAGCTACCGTTCTATTTACAATATTTTAAGTTATACTTTTCATCGTCTGTTTACTGCTCCTTTTAAAATCATACATATTGCGGAACGTGTCACCGCCGTTGCATCTTCAAATCGGAATATTAGCGATATAGTTCGTGCTCGATGAATTATTGTACAACACGGTTTTTCTTGTATTATATTTCTCAATTTTAAATTTCTCCCATGCTTTGTATTAGAGACTAAAAATAAATAAAAGTGTGAATATAATTACAAAAATTATTCAAACATCGAAATGACGGCAAGAAACAATTTCTAGAAAATAGCTGTACAAAGTCACCGGAACGTGACGGCGGCCGTCGACGTGTTAAACTACATTAATCTCGCTATAATTATTTCGTGTATATTAAACGTATATATTAAACGTTATTGAAATTATTTTACCTTCGATGACTCGTTCCAAGTGGTCAACATTTTTTTTGAGACAAAAATCCCGATGGTATCGTCAAAATCATTCGGGTTTTCACCATCTGACCGACTCTTTGTCAACATTCGAACTTCTCCGAGCGAATACGAACCGGAACTTGGCATATATAATTCTCCTTCCGAATACGAAGTGTCCGAAGAAGTTTCAACCTGAAATATAATAATGCAATCAGTGGGAAGAATTTTTAAGGTTTACAAATTTTATTATCAATTCATTAATTGCAGATCTCTTCCGTAAATAAATTATCACGTCTAAATAATATCAATAAATTATTACATCTGATAAAAATAATTTTATAATTTTATATATTTGTAAATAAATATTTTTAAATATTTTTTACCTTATTTGATTCTACGGTAGATATCGTTGATGTAACGTTAGAAAGTCTGTAAAAAGTGCAACTTTAAATATATATAATGTTTCTAAGCAAATAAAAGCTTCGATTTTTATACTTAACCCTCTGTAGCCCGAATTTTGTTTACTTATTAGAGAAAAAACTAAGATTGATTACAGTTTTTCACTTTTATTTGAAAATTTTTAAATTAACCCTTTGCACTCGGCTGGCACCGCTATAGCGACGAGCATAATTTTCTTCAGAGATTATATTTTTAATTAGATTGTATATTTTCATCATTTCAAACACTTCTTTTATCTTAAAATAAAGGTAAATTAACCAAATAAATAAGAAATCGTAAACATTTATAATTTTCTTTTTCTCTTTCCAAAAGAACACTCTAGGTTTCCGCAATAGCCCTTTGAAACTTAAAAAACTCTTGGAGTGCAAAGGGTTAATAATTGCTATGGAAGGATCGTAGTATCGTTACAGTAATACAGTAATCAAATTTAATAGCGCAGTGATAGCTAAATAAAATTAATTTTTTAAAACTTTTAAGTCACACGGTCCCATAGAGGGTTAAAGTACAGTCTTATTAATTATATATATATCTTTTTAAGTAAATAGTTATTTGTTTTACCTATACCGCTGATTAAGCACACTCGAATAATTCGTATCGAGAAACGTGGAAGAGAATTTTTTATGCACTTCATCGTACACGTCCGATAAAATTCTTTCCTTGTCAAACGCAATATCGAAACACGAATTATTTATATTCGCTATTTCCGGACTCTGCCTCGATTCGTTTGCTTCCTGCGAAACTTCTGTATTATTTCTCGAGGACGATCGAAGAGACGCACAATCGCGCAAAGAATCAAACGATGAAGCCCGTGATATGTTATTGCTATTATTTCCAATCGAACACGATTTTATTTTTTCCAATTTCTCTTTTTTCGCTTCTGAAACCGCAGCGTTTGCTAATGGCAATATTTTATTCGACGCTTCCTCTTTCAAATTTTCGGTTTCTTCACTCTCCGTTACCAACGGTGTCTTAATTTCTTCCAAAACAATATTTTTGTTACGCGAAATCATTTCATCGCTTACATTTTCCCATACATTTTTACACTTTTCTAAATTTCCATCGACTCGGTACCCTTCGCTTCCGGTTTTCTCGCTAAGAATTTTCGACACGGTTTCTGCAGAAGCCACACTTTCACCGCAATTTTCCTTCCTTTCTGAATTTATATTACCCTTAGAAATACTATTCTCATCTTTTCTAATTTCATTTTCTATATTATCAATTTTACAGCTTCCTGTCTCAAAATTTTCTCTTAACGATACAGTATCCGAAGCAATTTTACCAATAGCTCCATTTTCAGAATCTCCATTCCCAGATTCCGACTTATCATCCTCCTTTGAACACGATTGATTATCAGAATTAGGAACAGATTCGATAACAATATTTTTGTAATCACACTTATCAAAGATACTTCCTCCCACAATTTCTTCTTCACATCCAATCGCATCTATCCCGCTCAATCTATCCTCGTTCAGATATTCCAACCGCAGATTTCCTTTCTCGGAATCGTTTCCCAATTTTTTATTCTCCGTTTGTACCGCTCGAATGTTAGAAGCCGCGTTACCCGCCTTCAAACTTTCCTTAACGAACAGCTTCAGGTTCCCAGAGCTCGACGCGTCGTTCAAATTCTCCATCAAGCTTTTCACCATTAAAGGAACAATTTCGTTCACGCTGAAAACATTCTTAATTCTGTCTTCCACGAACCTCGTCTCCTCCCGAAGAACGCGACCGATCAAACGCTCCGTGTTCTTCGATTCGGAGAAAACCTGTCTGAAAACGTCCGAGCACGCAACATTTTGCAGTCGGTTACAATCGTAGCTACCCTTCGGACAATCTACATTTTCCATCGAGTTTAATTTGAGATCCGTTGCTGTTTCGTTAATCTTATCGTTAATTACGTCGTTGATCCCGTTGATCCGCGATCTCGAGATTCCCAGCGACGTCCTCGTCTCGTTAGCGTTCCTCGTATCAGTGCTCGAGGACAGAGGACGAGTCGATGAAGTCGTTAAGCTCGAGCTGTCGTTCGTAGCTCGAAGCGAACGCGTTTTCGAGGAACGAATCTCTTTCGTCTCGTTAGTTCCCATCGTTTCTCTATCCCTGCTATTATTTACGCTCGATTCGGTGGTCTGTTCGCTCGGAAGCTTCCTCCAGCCAACCGATCGATCCTTAATCTTGAAACTTGCTCGCGTTGCTACCTTATCGGAGATCTTCGCCTTGCATCTTCTCTTACAGTTATCTTCGGTCTTAACGAACGCAGTTTTCAACGGAGCAGGTGTCTTTGAACGAGGTTTAATCTGCTTCGTTTTATTCAGTCCTCTTTCTTTGCTCGTTACCAGCCGATCTTTAACCGTGGCGCTTTTCATTCCTGATTCTGCGCTAGTTTTCTCGTGTTTGGCTCGTGGCTGATGAAAATTGTCCGATCTCGTTGGTTTCATTGCTCTTTTATTCAATTCCATCGAATTATTCATGTTGTATTCCTCGGTTGTTGATTTTTTCGTTTCCTCCGAGCGATATTCTTCGAGTTCTGGCCGAGATAGAAATTTGTCGATCGTTTTAGCGGACCGCACGACGCTGTCGATTATTCTGTCGTACGCGATTAGAACGTTATCCAGCTCGTTTACGGAAGGTTCGTATAAATCGTCCGATTCTTCCGAATCTTCCGAGGAATTCGTCGAGGAAATAATTTCGTTGTGATTTATCGAACAGGTTTGTTGATCGTCGCAATACGTTTTGACGATTGTCGCGAAATTTCGATCTATGTCCTTGTAGTGCTTGTTTTTCTCTGCTCTTCGTTTCTCGCAAATTTCCATGTGCCTCTTTTTATTGATCATGTGCTTTTCTCGTATTCGTGTGCTCGATAACGGAACGTGTTCGTCTATTTTAATTTCTTTCGACGATGGAGCATGTTCGAACCGTTCGGTGTCATCTTTTGCAATTTTTCGATTCTCCAATTCGGTGGACGTCGAAGGTACTTTTAAATCTTGCTCCAAAACGGCGCCTTCTTTTTCTTCGCTTTGCAATTTGATTTTTTTTTCCGAAGCCTGCTCGTCGAATCGAACCTGTTTCTGTTCGCCTTTGCAAACTATTTTCGTCACCGAATCGGTTGCTTCTTCTTCTTTCCTTTCAGCTTTCGGGTTAGCGTTTGAAACACCCTGGATCGATTCCTCCGCGCTTTCTTCTAATCTTTCATCGCTGTAATTAACGTTCAGTTCCTTCGACACGCTTGGCTCCAAATTCGTCTCGTCTTCGAAATTTAATTCCTCTGTTTCACACATTTTTCCTACGTTCTGACCGACTTTTTCGTTTTCTATAAAAACATTTTGAGCTCCTAAAACCTCGTCCAATTCCTCCGAGTTTTGCCGAACAACTTTTCCAGAACCTGTAGAATTTGAATCATTCTTAACTTCGTCGCGATTTTCCAAGTTTCTTCCTCCAAATTTACTATTCATCGATTTGGCTCCATTTTTATTATCATCGTTACTTTCCACTATCCTCACGATCTTTTCCTTACGCCTTGGAGATCCGTTCCTCTTACAGAAATCGCGACAAACCGTGTAAGTGCCGATATTTTGGTTTTGCTGGACGAAAGAAGGGTCCGGCGAGATGTGAATTTTTTCCAAACTTTGCTTAGTCAGTTCTCCTTTGATGTTCACAGATGGACCGACCTGAACCGAACACGTATCGATCTTTCTGTTCCTTTCGCCTTCCTGTCCGGAGGAACATGTCTGCTCTCCGTTCTCCCTGTTCTCTTCGTTTTCCGGTGCGTCGTTAACCGGAAGACCCAAGTTTTGAATTTCAAGCTTTCGTTGTCGCGAGAATTGCTTGTAACGATCCTCGGAGGTTTTGAACTTGGGAGCGGAGAGATCGATGGGTCTGTTAGGTTTGATCGCGTCGCGTTCTTCGTTCGAAAGTTGGATTTTGGAGCCTCGATCGATCCAACCGTTCGCTTCTTGGAATTTGTACGCCACGCGCTCGCGGATGTACAGTAATTGATCGTTTTCGTCGTCGAGCGGCGACTCGTTTTGATATCTAAAAAAAAAAAAAAAAAAAGAAAGAAAGTATGACGTTGCGTATCGATTCTGTTAAAAATACGAAGGAAGGGTGAATATTTTTAACGGAGGGGCGGGAATTGCGGTGAAAAGGATGGAGAGGATGGAAGTTTGAAGCTTTGGAAATTTTTGTGTTCAGAGTTTAAGATTGTAATAATAATAGCGCGACGACTGAGCTTTTACAATTTTAGAATATTGGTTGATAGGAATTTGTGAATGTTTGGTTTCTGATTTATGGTGATTCTTAATTTTTTGAATTGTTTAAAAATTGTGTTATACGTTAAGAGTGCGAGTTATTGAATTAATAATTATTAAAAAGGGGATGGACATCTGTGGTGCATTTTTTTTAGTATTTTTTAGTTTTTCATGATTTTTTGTTAAATATATGGTTCAAGATTTGTCTCCCTTGCATTATGCATTTTTTTTAGTATTTTTGCATTTTCTATGATTGTGTGTAAAATATATGGTTCAAGATTTGTCTCTCTTGCATTATGCATTTTTTTTTATATATCATTAATTTTTGATCACTTTTGATGCAAATGATTATACTTTAAACCTTTCACTAAGTTGCTCTTAGAATTTAAAGAGCTCTTGGCATATTAACCCTTTGCACTCGACTGGCGCCGCCAAGGCGACATGCACAATTTTCTTCAGGGATTATGTTTTTAATTAAATTCTATATTTTCATCAATTCAAACGCTTCTTTTATTTCAAAATGAAAGTAAATTAACCAAATGAATAATAAATCCTAAACACTTATAGTTTTCTTTTTTTCTTTCCACAAGAACACTCTAAGTTTTCACAATAGTTCTTTGAAACTTAAAAAAGTTTACCAGTGCAAAGAGTTAATACAGTTTTTGTTGACATAACAGAAATATACANAACTTAAAAAAGTTTACCAGTGCAAAAGGTTAATACAGTTTTTGTTGATATAACAGAAATATACGCAGCAAAGTTTAAGTGTATTGTTTAACGAGTGATGGAAAACCATATGTAAATGAAAATATAAATAATTCTAAGCAATTTATGTCACCATGCATTAAGGTATTTACAAAACGTTTATATCGATGGAAACTTTTTTAACGAAGAGCTTTTCTCGTAGTTTGTACCATATTAATTGTTGCTGACGCAATTTCGAACACTTATTATAGAAACTTATTTCCAGAATATGCACCGCAGAAAATGTCACATCTATATCATTCTTTAACCCTCCTCTTATTATGTTCGGCTCTGTGTGACCTAATTATACACGTGGATTAATATAACTTGTTTTTAAACTTCATTCATGAACCATACTTTCCTTTATCTTCTTCTTTTTGTTTTACAACATATTTTAGAATATACAAAAGAATTTTCAAGATCATTTTAAAATTTCATCAAAACCAGCGTTAACTTCTTAACAATTAAGTGTTAAACATAATATTTCTCTACTTTATACATAAACATTGCTTTGAGAAAAGTTCAAAATCTAAAAGTATAGAAGAAGGTTTTCTAAAATTACATTTAGAAAATGGCAAAATATAAAAATACATCATTTGCATCACTTCCACCGACTCGGTTCTTCTTTTAGTAACAAAATAAAATCTAAAAGAAAGCAAACTATAGTGAAATAGGTAAAATTGAGAAAAATGGCTAAATTATGTAATCAGTTAACCCTCTATGGCACCAGGTGACTTCAGAGTCACATACAGATGTATTCATATTTTAAAGAAATTTATTTAACTTTGAGAAAAGTTCAATATCTAAAAATATAGAAGAAGGTTTTCTAAAATTACATTTAGAAAATGGCAAAATGTAAAGATACATCATTCACATCACCTCTGCCGACTCGGTTCTTCTTTTAGTAACAGAATAAAATCTAAAAAAAAGTAAACTATAATGAAATAGGTAAAATTGAGAAAAATGGCTAAACAGATGTATGTATTTATATTTTTTTTTTATTATTTCATTTAGTTATCACTGCACTATTAAATTTTGTTACTGTATTACTGTAATGATACCAGAATCTATAGCAATTATTCTTTTAAAAAAATTTTGCGGAGTAAGATACTGTGATCATAGTTCTTTTCTCTGATGAACGAATAAAATTGAGACTATAGAGGGTTAAATAAACAAATAATCGGAATACATACACAGTTGGGCACCGTTGAAGACGACCACAATTAGTGGCCAAACTTATTTCTTTCATTTGAATTTTCGCGTCTTTGATCAATTTTTCTACGTCTTCGAGAGCTGCCGATGTTTCTGGGCTGAGAATCGGAGAAACCGGAAGCGTCACGGTGGATCTCTTGGTGTCGAGCTGAAAACGAAGTAATAAATAATCAGGAATAACGTAATGTTTATTTTTTTTTCTTTTTTTTTTATAAATCATACCTGTTCATCGTCGACGATCTTCGATGAAATCAACGGAATTTTCTTTGCGCTTCTGACGGTTTCGGTTTTAGGAACGGAACTTCTGGAACCTCTGATACGACTTCTTTCAGAATGAATTTCCTCCCTTTGTCGTGTTATCGGCACGCGAGTTTTGCAATAACAATCGCATACCGATTGCGAGTGCATTCTTGACTGACAAGGAGCGAGAAAAGGAACGGTCGGATCGGTGCACAGATCGAGGTATTCTAAAACATCACGTTTCTTTCTGCAACAATAAAAAAAAAAAAAAAATGATATTTATGAATATTAAAAGTAATAGAAAGAAAATATTTTATTAAAAAGAGTCGAATATATTTAAATTTGCTACTACAATTTCTTGATGATATAAAATTGTAGTTAAAAAAAGATTAATGTTAAAGATTTTTATCTTTGTAATTGCACAGTGTGATTGAATTTAATTAGTAACTTAATATAATGTTGTACAAAAGTTTTATCACTTATAATAATAAAAATAATAATTAATGTAGTTATTATAGTGCAACTGAAACACAAATTAATTAATCTCATATTTTAAGAACCGGACTAAAAATTTATTCGAATTAACAATAATAGAAGAGCGCTGTTAATAATTATACAATTAATTCTTCCTAATTCCTTATTCACAAAAATAAAACATCACATGTATTCCATATTTCCTTTTTTTTATTTCTACAATATAAAGGTTATAATTATTACCAATTGTTATTATAATTAAATATACTTTAATCGTCGGTACTTTTTAATATAAAAATTTGTTTTCATCTAGGATATACCACATCTCAAATATTCCATAACATTATTAACTTAATATTATAAATAATAATGATAATATTAATAATACCATTGATAAAATTATTCTATAATATAATATTATTGTTATTATATTTTATAACAGTTTTATAATAATATTTTATTTAATATTAATAATAATAATGCTGTTAATAAAATTATTCCATAATATATTATTATTATTATTATTATACTTTATAACAATTTTATACTAATATTTAATATGTGTTATAATTGTGCACCAATCTAGTATTCTTACCAGAAATAATTTTAGCATCGAGCAGGTTGTACAAGAAAGAATGTCGAGTTTCGAAAAATAATTAAAGAAGAAGAATAAAACGTGTGGCCATTTGAAGAGGCAAGTTCAAGAATCGATGACAATAAAGTTATGAATTTCTTTCGAACAGGGGTGGTTGCCCTCGAGCTTCCACCTCTCACTCGGGCCAAGCAGAAAATCAAACCGTGCATTACGTCGTCAAGTATTCTACGTTCCTCGCTACGATAAGATATATCTATACGTGGTTAAATATCGATCCTTAAAGAGAGCCGCTTCTTTGTTCGTCATCGATTCCCTCTCGTTCACCAAAATGGCCAATTCCGTTATCATCAGACGTGCGGTATTTTTTCTTTTTTTTTTTCATATTTTTTATTCGTCGGAGATGTGGTATATCCTGATTGAAAAAATTTTTACGTTGAATTCATCGGTCTGTACCAAAGAAATTATAGTAGATAATATAAGAAGATATTTGAAAAGATGCATAACGCAAGAGAGAATTTTTTTAACTGTGTATTTTATATAAAATCATGGAAGGAAATTAAATCATGAAAAATGCATATATTGTTAAAAATGAATAGAATTTTTGAGAAATATTCATGTAGAATAATTTATAGAAATTTGTAGGATACGAGGAATATTTGTGTAGAATAATTTATAGAAATTTGTAGGATACGAGGAATATTTGTGTAAAATAATTTATAGAAATTTGTAGGATACGTGGAATATTTATGTAAAATAATTTATAGAAATTTGTAGGATATGTGGAATATTTATGTAAAATAATTTATAGAGATTT
>SMSQ01018905.1:0-21859 GCA_019453375.1 Ctenoplectra terminalis | reverse complement strand
GTTTTTTATGCGATTAGTAATTTGAAGACGCATTGTTATATGTGTTAGCTAAACTGTGTAACTTGGAATTATGATTTTTTGTTATTTTGGGATTTAGAAAAATCTGAGAAAATTCATCACTGTAGTCTTGGAATTCTTAAACGTTGGAATCATTTATAAGAAATGATGAAATACGAATTATTTTTACGATGAAAATAAGAATTTGATGGTAAGTTGCAAAAAAATTGGACTTTGTCTAGAAACTCAGACACCCATCGGACAATTTTTAATTTAGAATTGCATTGAATTAAGAAGGTTATATTTATTACCCATCTTTCTTACTCTTTTCTCTCTCATTTCACCCCAAATGACAACCCTAAGATTCTTTTTTAACGCTATAACTACCAACGATTATAGTAATTTATATCGAAAAATAAAATAAAGATATACTCATATTTGTACCATGAAAAAAAATGAGATAAAAATCTATTAAAAATACAGCTTTGCGAATGTAGAAAATTTATATCAGAAATTCAAGGTAGTAATTTTGGCCACTATGATACTTTTAGTGTTAACATTTTCTACGCTTCCGTTTCATTAATTAATAAGCACCCAACGATCGCCTATAATGTACCCTCTTGAACCATCCTCCAACGCTTCTACGTTCCAGATTTCCCGTATCGTTCTCCGCCCCATTGGCCATCCCATTCTCGGTGGAAGAATCGTTCGATTATCGCGCGTTATTTCGCGAGAGATAAAAATAGCCGCGCACGGCTCGCGCCGAGGCGTCCGATATTAAAAACACGCCTTTCACTCGGGGCAATAATTTGAATAAAAACCACGGAAACTCTTTTACAGCGGGGAAAATCGCGCGATTTGGACGAGCGTGGAAGAGGAAGAGGAGGCGGGGACCGCTTTTATGGGATTACGCGTCGTTAGAATTCTACGCGTTATATCTGTCCGGTTTTGCCATCCGCTAATTACGATTTAACCCTTTGGCCGTCGTCGAGCGGCTCACTCTTTCCCTCTCGCGCAAAGCTGAAATTTACAATTCCGTTAATGCGACGCATTAAACCGGAATCAATTATTCGAGTGATTTTATATTATATTTGATTGTGCTGTTCTTTTCGCAAAGGGGATGTAGAGGATATTGGCAGCTGTATCAGGGTGAAAAATATCCTCGATATATCCCGTTTTCGAGCCATACTTTCATTGTACGCGAAAGCGAATCTTCAATTTTTTATCGAGCAACTTTCGGTAGAATTTGACTTGGATTTTGTGTAGAAAAAAATAAATAGAGATAAAATGTTAATTATTATGGAATTTAAACCGAGAATGAGAACTGATGATGAGAAATCGTCGAGTGGGAAATTTAGCGATAAATTTTAAATTTTAGCCAACGATAAATTAAATTTTGATTTTTAATTAACGAATTAAAATTGAGCGAATAACAAAAGCAAGATTCAAATTTCTCTAGATTATCTACGCATCTCAACGTAGCTAAATATTTTCAAAGAAAATCTCCAACAGAGATGAAAGTCGAATTCTTGAAATTGTCTAAAAAACAGAACCATAAATAACAAAACACATTACTGTTGTGTCCAACAATTCTCAGAAACTTTCATCCAAATAATTATGCATTTTCGCCGGAATCGGCCACATATTCGCGCTTTCTAAATTCCTGCAAACATGGTTGTTTCTGTGTTCGTTGATCTTCCATGAAAAGTCATGCGTTTTTTTTCTTTTTGTTTTCTTTTTTTTTTTATTTGTTATCGTAACTTGTTACACTGGCTGACCTCTTCAGACATTCAGCGACTCCTCGTTTCACGTGACTCGCTGTCGCAAAAGGGACTTACGCGGATTATATCAAATCCTAATCAGCTAAGAAGGTTATGTGTCTATCCAGCCTGGCATCGACGAAGACGCGCGCTAATTACACTAACGAACTTAACAGATTACAAGTCGCGTTCCGCCTACACAGCGTTAATTGTGTAATTATCTTCCGTTGGTTATTGTTGCGTGGTTAGATTAGATAGCAAATGGTAATCGTATTGTCTCATTTGACTTTTATTCTTGCACGATTTGCTGAGTGATAGTAGAAGTATAATGTTATATTTAAATCGCGAATTTTTAAATTTGCGGAATTTTAAATGTGAAAAAATATACAACATAACTAAATCATAGAAGTTTTATTTTTTTTATCTATTTTTTACTCTATGAAAAATACGAGTTTGGAAATAATATAGTACTGAATGTGGAAATAAAAAATCATTTAAAGTAGTTAAATTTTTGTCTATAATAATATACATAAAAATCTAATAATATAGTACTGAATTTGGAAATAAAAAATCATTTAAAGTAGTTAAATTTTTGTCTATAACAATATAGACAAAAATTTAATAATATAGTACTGAATTTGGAAATAAAAAATCATTTAAAGTAGTTAATTAATTTTATTTAAAAAGGATTAGCTTCTGTTTAAATTATTTATTAAAGAAAAATTTAAAGATCGTTAAAGGAAAATCCAAGGAAAATAAAATTTCACTTTTCGTCCAAGAGTTTAATTTTGAGCAGCTTATTCTTTTTAAACAACTCAGCGAAGATGTAACGAGAAAAGATTCTATCTAAGATAAGTTACAGCTTTCGTCCGTTTCGGGTAGAAAGATTCATTACAAGAGCAAGAAAATTCTGAAACTCTGGTGCACAATAACCGTAGGAAAGTTCATCTAGCGTGATGAAGATTACTTCTTCTAATTGTGCTTTAATGTAATTTTACCACCAGAAAGTAGATTTCCAAGCAACCCAGTTAAAACAAATGCTTGCCCATGTATTACATGGTAAACGAAATAATTGCAACCTGGACTTAAATCATGGTTATTTTCTGGGAAATAAATAGCTCAACTATTAATTGCCTGCATAAAGTGAATCACTATAAATTGTTGCCTTGAGCAAAATGTTTCAACAGAAATTGGATCTGCTTAATTAGCCACAAGTGCATGGAACTATTTTTTTTTTTTTTTATACATATCCTGTTTTACTAAGATTTCGAATCGTAATTGAGAAGAATTTTAAAGTTTAAATAATCCTGATCCCTTTAATAACAGACCATCACGGAATATCTCATCACATTCGGTGCACCGTTCACCAAAACACACGACAAACTAATTTCCATTTTAAACACCAGGAAACCTTATGTCTTTAATAGCGTCGAATTCAAATTGCAACGTTCTTTCGGTCTGTTACTAAGCAATAAACGAAATAATAAATCGAATTTTTGACGACTTGAAATTATCGTTCGAAAAAATCTGTAAAACGAAATTTCACATAATTTCAGAAGAGACAGACTAAATTAATTATTTTTTTACTATTATTTTTTTTTTTTTTATACAAATCAAAATTATATTAAATACTGGATACAAAATCCGAAGACACATAAAACCCACATACGTGAATTCTTCGCTCATAGGGGATGAAAAATTCTTCGAGAACAGCTCAACGCTACAACTATCAAAATGGTCAAAATAATTGGTTTCCAATTTCTCATACAAATCCTGCAAATTCACAGTGATGCATTTTTGGAAATTAAATAGAAATATATTTTCTTCCCATCGAGAAGCTCTTATTTCAAACTCTTTGTCACAAACAAGTATACTTTAATCGTCGATACTTCTACTAATAAAACTCCCTAAGAAACATCCAACATCTCGCAAAAAATATCACTTTTTGTACACCAAACTTATTTTCAAGCTTCCCAATATGAACGTCTCGTGGAAAAAAAAGAAAATAAGAGAGACTGGAAAAATTTGTGCCCAACCCAATATTACTCGCCAAATATCCGCGAGTAAATCCCAGGAATCTTCGCCCCATCCCCTTCTATCGACCTTTTGTGCAACCCCGATAAATTGTCCCCGTCGCGGAAGGAGGGAAAAATTTGCAGGCAAGTGGCGCGCGCTTGAATGGAAACGGCTGGCCGGACGTATAGGCAGGGCAGGAAGAGAAGGAGAGAGAGCACACTGTTGCTTGGCGAGTTGGGAGCACGCTTTCGGGCCTCTACATAGCCACGATTCATGTAATCGCGCACTTCACCCCGTTTCTCGCTATAGAATGCAACACGCGACTCCTGCACCCGCTCACGTGCCTGTTCAGTGCGCCACAAGTGGCTGCGAACACATCGTTTACCAGCCCTACACTCTGTCACTTCTCCTCTCTCGTTCGCGTTCGTTGTAACCACCACCGGCCACCCCTTCTGCCTGATTCTCCCTCCATTGTGTTTCGTTCGTTCGGATAATTATGCCACCCGTGTGTGTCTGTTGTTTGAAACGTCGGATGGTTGTGGCGCGCGTTGTGGTGCACACGGGTTGGCCTGTTCCGTTGGTTTTGAGAATACTTGACACTGGGTTTCGTGTGGTTAACACTAGAACTACCGAAGTGGTCAGAATGACCCATTCCTAATTTTTTTAGAGAAATTTTATAAATTGACTATTGCATCTCGCGGGCAATTTTCCGTGATTTTTTATTAGAAATGTAGACAAAGCTTTGTTTCCCTTGCATTGCGTATTTTTTTTATATACCTTTCGGTATGATTTTTCGATAGAAATAGGTATGCTTTATTCGTCGGTAGTTATAGCGTTAAGGGTAGTTTGTCTGTTTGTACGAAGAAGTTACTTATTATTTTTTTTTCTTTTTTATCGGCCATTTGCACTCCTAAATTTTTTAAAGTTTCAGGGGGATATTGTGAAAATTTTAGAGAAAAATGAATATTATAAATGTGTGGTTAAGAGTCGTTTGTCTGTTCGTAAGAAGTTATTTTTTTTTTCTTTTATCATCCCTTTTCAATCTTAAATTTTTTAAAGTTTCACGGGATTATTGTGAAAATTTTGGAGAAAAATGCACATAATAAATATTTACGATTTTTTGATTCATTTTGAATCGACGAAAACGCACAATTTAACTTAACGTCCTAATAAAGACATCAGTGATTTATAACAGCGATTTTTAATTAATCTTAGTCGCGAAAATTTTGTTGAACTTTTGCTTCGCAATTTTCAGAGGAGATACGTTATCAGATTTCTTGAAGCCAGCAAGAGACGCGCCAAAAACTTCTGAGCTTACAAATTATTGAACTATTCAGGCTTTCATATGCACAAGCGTACGTGGAACTGCAATCCGCGGAGATTATCATGGAGTGGATAATGTTAATTTAATAAAGTTATGAGGGGAGAGCAGGACATTCATTTGGCTCCAATTTTGCGCATAGTTGCTGCACGTCATGTTGTATTAAATGCATAGAACGCGTTGCTGAAACTTTCATGAGAAACCCGTGTTTAAAGGTTTCCATTCTATATACATTGCACTCGTAGCTTGCACATTTTTATCAAATAAATTAGATCCACGGAAAAAACGAATCGCGAATACCGTTGACGACGAGAAAAAGGTTCCCTGTACTCCATGTATCTCGATAATTATAACATTTATTCCTTCTTCGCGAGTTCTCGGTTTTGTACCAATTAAAAAAAATTCTAACTTCAGATATTACGTATTTAAAAACTTTTAATACCTGCGATGAGGTAATTCCGTGGAAGATGTTCCTGGGTTTTAGATGACTCGATCTCCTGTAGGCCACGAAATGTTCTTCGGCTGTTTTTAGCAGCGAATATGATAAATATTAACGCATCGCAGACGGATGACGAAATTTCTGGTATTTTGTATTTCGTATCTTGAAAAAGTAAAAATAGTAAATGACCACGTATGAAAGATTAGCATTAAAAACGATCTTAATCCAAACTTTAAACTACGATCTCTCTTTAGAATACGAAATTATTCTTAACCCTTTGCACTCCGCTTACATCGCTATAGTAACGCGTATAATTTTCTTCGGAAGTTAAGTCTCAAGTTAAATTTTGCATTCTCGTCAATTAAAAATTGCCTTTTTATGTTAAAATAAAACAGGTTAATCGAGTAAATAAAAAATCGTAAAAATTTATAATTTCTCTTCTTTCCGAATCAGCACTTTGAGTTTCTACATTAGTCCTGTGAAACTTAAAATAGTTTGATAGCGCAGAGGGTTAAAGGTGCGTGAGCAAGAATTTATTCTAATTCTGTTCCTTAATAAGATTTACAAAAATGAGATCTCGTCATGTATAATGTTAAAATTATAAATCCACAATATTTTTAAAATTTAGATATCAACCAAACGTACCGATTCTTTCGAAAAGAAAACGAGCCATCACTCCTAAACCTACCCTGCTAAATTTATATTCTATTTTTTTATGTCTCTATTAACGTCTGCTCTCGGTTATTCGAGTAACCAAAACCTTCAACCACCGTTAATTTTACTATCCAGAATTTGATGGAAGAAAAATAGACGGACATTATTTACTAAAATGCAATCGACGCCCTAGTTTATTATTCTTATTCATTGACGCGTTACACCATCGCGATCGAGGGTAATCCTCTCGCCACGCGGAATTGTGAAATTCGCAACGGATTATAACGTAGGGTTGCGGGGGATCGGTGAATTTACGATTAACGGGAATACGAAATGACAGTCGTTAGCCCTTTGATTAATATTGAATCTGCAGGATATTGTAAATAATTGCACATAGTCGATTAACGACGCGCTCGAACGTACAAACGCGAAGCGCTCCAAAAACCAGTCGCGTCGAGACTCGATTATGAATGCTGCAGGCTACGTTGTGAAATGTGGCTCGTCATTGCTAAAGTTAACTGCGTTCGAGGCGATTGACCACCAGTTCTTCCTGAAAATCGTGTTCTGGTTGTTACTCAAGGTTACCAACCAGCTGTACTTTTGAAAGAATTTATGAAAGAAATTATTTTTAATTATCTGCGTATCATTGGACGAAAATAAAATCCAGGAAAGGATTTTTGTAACAGTTGGGTGAATCTGTCAAATTTTTCCGATCTCTGATTTATCTGATGAATTTAATTCCTGAACTTGACTGGATTTCTACCCATTTATAAAAAATTTGAAGGCGCAAAATTACACGCGATGCACGTAACGTGAAAAACTACAAATTATAACGCTTTTTATAACAGTCGGTAGGTAAAACAATTTTCTACCGAGGTTCTCTTCTTTTTGCGATATTTAAAAAAATTATGAATTTCCATAAAAATCCAGGGTCTACTCATAAATTATTCATAAATCATGGAGCCATCGCTGAAACAACCGAAGATTAAATCACAATAACAGATACCTGAGAAACGTACATAATACAAGAGAAACAAACCGTTGACTATATACTTTACAGAATATCCTAAAAAATATTCAAATATGCACGATTAAGAGTTCACGAAATTTCTATGAAAACTACGAATCAGTCCGCTTCGGTAGTATTAAAAAAAACTGTTTAACACTAAACCTACCGACGATTAAAGTGGACCTAATCGTACCCTGAGAAATAAAACTGTGTTTTAAAAAAAAAATAACGCAGGGAAATCGATTCTTTATCTACATTTTTTACAGAAAATCACGAAAAATCTCCCAAATTGCATCCCTGTAAATTTATAGAATTTCTACGAGAAATTACAAGCCGGTCATTTTGACCGGTAGGTTTAATGTTAACACTAGAACCATCGAACCAGTCAAAGTACCTGGTTCATAATTTCTCATGGAAATTTTAGAAATTTACAATAACGAATCTCTCGGGATTTTCCATAATTTTTTCTAAAAAATATTCACAAATTGTTACCCTTATTATATAATATCATTAGGTATTCTTCCAAATACCTAATTCTGATTTCTTCGGTACAAATAACTACTTTAACACGTTAAGCGCCACGCCGATCTCTGCGGACCGACGCTGAAATTTCCGTTTAGGCATCGTTGGTTTCTTAAAACTGGCAGTATAAATTTTAAAAATTAATACCTTATAATTCATTAATGGATTCTATTAAATCACATTAAACAAAGATACCACTTTCCTTCGCAGGCCTCTACAATTTTCTTCTTAAATTCTTAACAATTTTGCGACCAAATGTTTTTCAATCAGTATCGCACCACACAGCCTAACGGAAAGTCGACCAAAATCGTCCTGGCGTTTAACGTGTTAATCGCCGTTATTTCTAACGTCAAAAAAATCCCTTCGAAAGCCACGTTTGCCACCGCGCAAGCATCGCTCGCAATTATCAGCAGCCTTTAAAAAATCCAACCAACTTGAAACATCGAATTGAATCTGAACCAAATCTCCGCTCATCCGATACAGATTTTCCCCGGTACCGCGCCGAAACCGCGTTATCCTCGGCAAACAAACGCTCGACGAAAGTGGAAAGACCTCGTGGGTGGCGAACCTGAGCATCTCCCAAGAACCGTTGAAACCGAGCGGAGAGACGCGTTCAGAGGATCGAGTCGCGACGTGGACGAGATAGAAAACGAGGATAAAACGTGGCCGCACGCTCCAGGGTGAACGGCGTAGGATGGGCGCAGCTAAAAGGGGTGTGCGGAAAGGCAGAGGGTAGCGGAAACGCGCGGGGCGGCCAGGTCGATTTGACATGGGGCTCCATATAATCAACCAGCTAGCGTATTTATGGTCGAGAGCCACCCACTATACTTGGTGTGTACCCATTCCTCATTCCTGCGTCCTGCTCGACACACAGGGCTATTAAATTTGGAAACTCTATACTCCCGGTTCTGCATGCATACTCGTTGTACGTGCATGCACACGTAGCCCGCTCGAACCTACTGCGTTTTATAAGCGCATCAAAGTTAATGGCGGAGGCGCTCCCTGCAATTCCGTCTAAAGCGCATCCCCTGTTCGCCGCGTCCAAAAACCTACCCCTCGGACCTGGCGAAACAGCGGGACGTGGACGTGTTGTGCGGGGGTGGTTTTTAATATGCGCCACCCCGTCCGCCTCCCAGTTCACTGTAAAGATGAATTCGGGAGGTGGAAGCGGCGCAAAGCTGGCGTAAACGCGATGCTCTGCGCTCGGTAGTGGATGTACGGAGGGGTTGTAAGTTGCGACGTGTTGGAACGTTTATGAGGGGGTGTGTAGGGTGTGTACGCTGGGCGATTTGGTTCTGGTGGACGCTGGTGGATAGGTGGGGATACTTTGTTGTTTTGATGTTTTTAGGGTTTGCTCGCGGGGGTTGGAGGAAGCGGTGTTGGTTGGGAAAGGGGCAGCGTTGGTAGACTCGCGTATAACGCGCCGAAGATATTGCGACCACTGTTTTCGTGTAACGCGATCCTACAACGCGCAAGAGGGAGTGGGATCTTGGACGGTTCGGACAGCGGTTGATGATGAAGATCGTAAAAGTACTTTTTAATTAAGGAAAGGTTAATGTAATATGTAAATTTGTATAATTGATTTATGATATTGTAATGATTTATTTATTTGTTAACCAGTTAAGTGTTTTTGACGACTAAATCCTAAGCCTATATAGATTTGCAATTATGTTTAACAATTTTTTAAAATCCTTTTTACACCTTACTCCAAGATAAACAAAATAAAATAAACCAACGCTAACAGAGAAGTAATCTAGTTTCCAAAGAAGAATTTTCACCTACGAGCATTTTTATAATTAACAAATTTTATCGCGTTTCCACATTGTTATTTAACCAGTTAAGTGTGTTTCACGACTATATCCGTGATGGAGATGTGGCAGAATTTTGTGTCACGACGGCTGTATCCGTTATGCGTGAAACTTTGTTACAATTAGATGTTTAAATTGTAATTTTGGCGAAAACTAAATTTTATTCGTAAATTTTTATATTTTTAAAATGTTTAGAGGTCAAGACGAAATGAAACAGACGAATAAAAATGATAAATAATTTCAGTTAGATTCATAACTTCCTGAGAGCTAAGTATACCCTTCATCGCTTCATTATCGCGACACTGGTGCGCGCTTTGCAAAGAGATCGCCACAGTTAACTGGTTAATATATTTTTTAACAATTTGTAGTATTCGGTTTTTTTTTTTAATTTGTATTTAGGGTGGTGAAACAGCTTAGTATTTTCTTTGAGCCGATGAGTAGTGGCGTTCTGTGTTTCATTGATTTTTAGTAAACGAGAAATGATTTCGTGTCTTGTAAGTTCATAGCAAATTTATTTCGGGTTTCTGGTTCTTTAAAACTTGGGGTGGAAGAAAATATTTGGGGCAGCAAAGTTCGGTCCGTAAAGTTGATTAAACCGGGAATAAATTGTCGAAGGTAGAGAATCGAGGAGAACAGTGCTTGTGTAACAAACGGATAAGCAATCCTTGAAATCGACTGTTTTTGCGGAGCTTCGCGGCAGGAGGTCATTGGCATCGGGGTACGTCGCTCATATACGTTTCGACCGTCGATCAGTGAGCCGTGTTTCTTACGTGTTGAACGCGTCTCGTGCCTGTAGTGTTAAAAATATTTGCCGTATAATTTTTTATCGCGTAATTAGCGGTACGCGGAGTGTTCGAGATAACGAGGGCGATGGAAACGAGGGTGTTGGTGGTCGATCCGACTCAAGCTGCGTGTAACGTGAGTATCGACTCGGTTTAATTCCTTTCTTTCCTTTTCTTTTCTTTTTTTTTTTTTTTTACTATTCTGCGTTACATAAATAGTTCATTTATCAGTCGTTACGTTTCGTGTGAGCTCGGTCAATCGATTTAACACTGGAACTACCAGTAATTGAAATATACTTATTTGTACCAAAGAAATCAAAACGAAGGGTGTATAGAGAAAGATTCATTTATATTTTTTACAGAAAATTCCTAAAAATTTACCACTTAAATTTGCAAAACTTCGCTCTCACACACTCGCTCAGAAGAGAATAAAATTAGTTTTTTATATATATAGACAACTAAAATTAGTTTTTTTATACATATAGACAACTAAAATTAGTTTTTTATTCGCTAACATTCTTGTCTGAAACAAAATATCAACATCTGTTTTTCTCTTCACTCGATATTCTTTTTACCTAATATTTTACACAAACGCATCAAATTACAGTACAATGGGCAAAAAGAAAGAAAGAAAAAAAAAAGAAAAATCAAGTATTTTACCGTATCTAGAAACAGAAAATGGGCGAACCTTCAACCGAGGAGCGTACGAGGGTTGAATAAAAAATTGGTGCTCCTCTAAATTCCATTTTCCCATAAAGAGTATTTCAAGTAGCAGGGAAACGATATTCAATTTACGTTACAACTTCTCTTCCTCGCGCCTCAAAAGAAAACGAAACCATAGAAAACTCGAACCTATTTCTCCAACCCCTCTGAATCCTCCATCACGATGGTAGCGTACAGCTAGTTTGAATTGTGCGATTTCCGCGAGAAAAGAGCCGCATCAGATGTGGCATAATGGAACGATCGCGAATGCGAATGCGGAAGAAATTAAGTATAAGCCATTAAGAAGCAGCCTGTAGAGCGGAACAGAAGGCGGGCGTCGTTGCAGATGGCAAGATCGTATTTTTGTTTACAATCCCCGGCGAATCTGTAGCGCGGAACGAGCCGGAATATGGTCTCGGTACCGCCCCAGGAGTTTTCCGGTAACGATACAGCTTTCGTGCTACACCTTCGCCACGAGCGACGTATAAACGTGTCGCAATAAAAGATCGGTGTAATTTAGCTCGTTCTAGTCGAGGCAGCTTTACTGCCGCTCGCGGGTCACGAAAAAAGGGATGGCTGCGTTTCAAACTTGTCGTTCCTTCGTCCTTGCTTTCTCGATGCACCGTGCAGGACATAATTGCCAACTCGTTACATATTTATGGTTATTTGGATCGATAAGTGACCTGCGAACATAAAATTTGCAAATATTGTGTTGTTCGGAAAGTAATTTCGTTCCTTTTTGTGATAATGAAAGACAATTTTCGTATAATTGTAAGGATGGTCGAAAGCGGGGATAGGACAAAATACGGCAAAACACAAAAGTCTGAAAAAGATTATTTTATTCCAAACCGTCTCCTACCGCGGGCTTAGCTAGACTGCCTTTTCTCTTTCTTTTTAGTACGTTTTAGGAAAATCCAGGCCTCACCGCTAAGTCCTTGGTCGCCAGACCCTTGGCGACCAAGCGTCTCATTCAAGCAGTATCATAAATTAACCCTCATGAAGGGTCTTGATGCAGTAGGCGCTCTTACGACTTACACAATGAACAAATATTTTATTAAATTATATATTGGCCATTCTGGTCCAGCACCTTTCGCAATCTTTCGTGTTGTTATTCGCCGGTTTTCATCAACTAATGCCTTTATCTTGTCTTTATCAGCTTCAACCGGCCTTCCAGAACGTGGTGCATCTTCGACATGAAAATTTCCGGATCGAAATTTTGCAAACCAGTTCTGGCACCGATGTACCGTCAGTGCATCTTCTCCATACACATCGGTTAATTTCTTTCTGGCTTGAACACCATTTTTACCTTTTCTATAGTAAAAAAGTAAAATATGACGGAAATGTTGCTTATTGCTCTCCGTATTTAAAAGGGCACCAACCAAAAACTACTGGCTAGAATCAAATGGACTTTTTCATACACAAACCTTGCTATATCAGCTCTTAAAACATATAATGATTATGCGGCTTAAGTGTGAAGTTGGGTGCAAAAAAATACAGTTAAATCCTCTATCGGGAAAAAACGAAATTACTTTCCGAACAACCCGATATTTATCGTGTAATATAGTTGTGTGTTAGATTCACAAGCGCGCTTTAAATTTGACGAGTCCCAATTATTTTCGTGTTCATTTTTGTTCGAATTAATGTTTAGTGATTATTTTTATCTGTTACAAAAGTAATTCCGTTACAGTTTAAAACTGTAAACGACAAGAATACTTTGTGTAATACATATTTGGAAATTTCTATCTTCAGTTGTTACTTATTGATCGACGTAACTATAAATGTGTAGTGAGCTCGCAATTTTGTCTGGCAATGTAGGTTTCAACTCGTTAGATTGCAATCGGGAGTCATACTCGTGAGATACATTAGGGTAAATTGGAGAATTGATGGAAAATTGATTACGTTACCGATCTGCAATCGATGACTATATTTAAAAAAAGAAAAGAAAAAAGGAATGCGTCGTCTCTTGCGCATTTTGTTCCTTAGCCGCGTTTCTCGCAGTCTCGTTTGTTCCCAAGCAACGTGGCGATCGAAAAGTATACTATAATATATTCTATATTTAATTATGCTTACCTACATATATATAATCATATCTGTAATAAATAAAACTAACAATAAAACTAGCAATAAAACTAACAAGAATGATGGCCCACTATTTTTAACACATTAAATATCGCTTGAACCAGTCGTTACGGAAATAGAACTTTTATTAACCGAAAAGAAACAAACAATCGTATCGAGAAATTTGTTAGTCTCATGATTAATGAAAAATTGTTTTCTTTTAAGGAAAAACATGCTTCCCGAGAAATTAAATAATTATCAAGCGCTTAATTACCCAACAGAATCGTAGCAACAAATTTTCTGGAGCGCACGCGAACGATTAGCGTTCGAGTGCGATTTAGTGCAGCCGTAGAAGCAAGTGTTCGCACGTGCAGGATATTGGATAATGTAATACGAGTGGAACACGGGCTATCTCGTGAAGTTAACCGCAATAATCGCGCCACATTACATCCGACCTAATGTCTAACCACCACGCACACGTTACCGAACGAAACGTTGCGCATAGGATCGATTTGTCACGAGAAACGTTGAAATTTCACCGATTCATTTTTGTAATTTATATATTTATCAAATAATCGGAGCCTAGGTTACAAGAGAAGAAAACAACTCCATCTTTCATTTGTTATAATTTTCTTGGGTATCATCGATGTATTCCTTCAACATCTTAAATATCAAGCTAAAGTTTGAAACGATTAACCCCTAAAAAATTCTGTTACCAATAATTAATTTTTTTTTTTTTTTTTTTTTTGTCAATTTCAGAATTTTCACAGTGCACAATATATTTATGCATAGGAATAACATCAACGCGGTTCTGTTTTAACGCTGAAACTACCAAAGCGGTCAAAATGACCGGTATCTTTTCATAAAAATTTAATAAATTCCCAACGGTACATTTTCCAGGATTTTTCATGATTTTTTATTTCTTTATTAAAATATTTCTTCTGTATCGTATACCTTTTTTATTTTTTTAAATTTTTATGATACAAATTAACATATTTTAATCATAGATCCAGTGTTAAAACTCGGCTTCGTATTAATTGTTCAAGCGACTGTATTTAAATTAGCCGTGTTTTGTTTCCGAGAGCTCGTTCAACAAACGAACCAGCGGAGCTGAGTTTCATGATCTCGCACAATGGAATCATTTTGTTTCATAAAGCAGAACCACGCCGGAACAATGTACATTGTATAAAAATTTTATAATAACGAAAGCTTTGTCCATCCAACGGTTCGACGTCGCCGTCGTCGTCATCGTCACAGAAACGCAAACGCCATTTTCTAAACTCGTTGCCGACCTCCGAGACAACGTTAACCCGCAAAAGGGAATCCCTTTAGCCAGGGGAAAACGAGTTTCTCTCGTGTCGCGATCATCACTTTTTAATCAACCCTTTGCGGAACTTGAGAGAAATATAAACGCGTGTAAAATATGCAAAGTGCAGAAGGGTGATGGGCGGCGTTTCCCCGGCAATCTCGCGGTCCCTAATTATGCAGCCCATTTACAGGCAACATAGCGTTTAATATTCGTGCGCGACCGTACACGGAATTGTGTCGTCGAATGGCTGAATATAAATTCCCGCCAGTCTGACTCGAGGGCGAACAATTAATTCGAATGGCGATAATCAAGCAATAATCGAGTCTACGAGAAACTGTTTCATCTCGGACAACGACGTCCTACGGGCCATTCGTGATTAACCTTTTACCTTGTCCCTTTACAACTCCGCGAAACGTGTAATTTTCTTCAGAGGTTGCGTTTTCACCCTTTCACTGCGAACCACTGTAGGTTTAACTCTTTGCGCTCGAGAAGAATCATTCGTCACTTGAATTAACCCCTTGCGCTACCATTTAGCCGAGCAAAATATGGGACAGAAGCGTAGCGGCCGGCGCTCTCGCTGAATGTGTTGCCATTTAAATTGTTTAGGTTTAGCCTTTATTTTCATTAGCCGTCTTCTAGAAATTTAATATCACGAATCTTGCTCGTAACATTCATGTTTGAGTCGAAATTTAATACCACGAGTCTCGCTCGTAACATTCATGTTTGAGTCGAAATTTAATACCACGAGTCTCGCTCGTAACATTCATGTTTGAGTCGAAATTTAATACCACGAGTCTCGCTCGTAACATTCATGTTTGAGTCGAAATTTAATACCACGAGTCTCACTCGTAACATTCATGTTTGAGTCGAAATTTAACTCCTTGAGTTAAAATGACAAGTGCAACTCGTCATGGTAATTTCAGGGTGAAACGAACAATGACGAGTTCCATTCGTCGTGACAATCGAATTACATTGTATTACAGTTAAATTGCATAAATTTCTTTATCTTGCAATAGGAAAACTTGTTTTACCTTCGAACACTTCTTATACCAACGTGTGAAAAAAAATGAAATCGAATCCAGATGAAAGATAATTTAAATTAAATCGTCAAGGGGTTAATACCACGGGTCTCACTCGTAACATTCATGTTTGACTCGAAATTGAATATCACGAGTCTCGCTCGTAACATTCATGTTTGAGTCGAAATTCAATACGTATGGCAAGGAATTAACCCTTTGAAAAGATTAACCCTTTGCACTCGAAAGACACATTTTTGCGACACTTGTCTCGAGGAACAGAGAATGCATTTTGACGAGTGCCGATCTAAAATATAATAAAGTTATTTTTTATTTATTTTCTTCTTTCCAAAGCAACGCTTTAAGTTTCCGCTATACTCTCGTGAAATTTAAAAAATCTAGCGATTCAAAATTTTCTAACCATAAGTCGCGTCCCTATCGTTTTAAGGAAACTATAAAATATACTATAAAATATAATATTTGATAAATTCATAGCGCAGAAATGAATTATCTTCTGCTTTTAATTATCGAGTTAGAAACGTTAAAATATTTGTCGGGTGTAAGTGGTTGGTAACGAGAGCCTCTTGTGTTAGATTCCTTACGCAACGGCGTTTCAAGAGTTCTATGCTGATGTGTACAGTGATTTCTGCAACACTTGCCGGGAATATTTATTACGGTACCGTCGTGGAACGAGAAAGGATCACGGCCGATCGTGATGTAACTGGTTCGATCGATTTCGTAGCGGTTGCAGGGACGAAATCGTGTTCGCTTATTTTGAAATGGAAAGGAGAGCTTGTTCATTCGTGGTCGTGACTTATGACTCGTGAATTGGGACAGTGTTGTGCCTGTGTGTTGAGTTTTGATTCGATGGTTCGTTTATGGCAGATATTAATCGTCGACCTTAACCTTTTTTCAAAAAATTGTCTCTCGTTATACTTACCTTTTACACACCTGTAATTTTAACCGTTTATGGCTTCGTGTGACTTAAAAGTTACAAACCAATGTATCTATATTTAAAAAAATCTATTTTATTCAGTTATCACTGTATTATTAAATTTTATTACTGTATTGGTATACGTTACCACATCTCATCTATAGAAATCAATAATTTAAACATTTTTAAGTCAAAATATGAAAAACTATAATCAATCGTAATTTTTTTCTCTGATATGCAGATAAAATTCTGGCTTTAGATTTCAGATCAGTATGTCGTTATTTGAAATAGGTATAGAACTGTGCAAAAATTCACAGATAAGTTACCAAAAAAAATATTTTGGTATTTTAAAAATGAATTTAAGAACAGTTGCTCTTATCTTGATATTTGAATTATCAATTGCGTCAGGATGTATTGATTGGTTTGAAATAACTTTTTTCTTCGCTTACAAAATATATATTTTGGGTTTTAGAAAAATGTTAATTTCCAATCGAAATAAATCGAGCCTAGAACGAGAGAAAGCTATTTTGTAAAACGGCAAACATCTGCGCCCCATGGCTCTAGGCTCTATGGAAGGGTCTGTAGATGAGAGGATTTCATCTAACACGTTGTCCACCAATTGGAATCTTTTGAACGCTTTTGGCGCGTCGAATCTGTCGTTTCCATTCGTTCAAATTTAATTTAAACATTTGCCTGTAACTTGATCAGGAACCTGAGTCGTCCTCTTCTCTTTTCTATTGTATGGTGTCTTGTTCTATAAATCTGGCGATTTAAAAATTCGATTTATGTTTTTAATTTATTTTCTCGCTTTGAAAAATATGTTTCTGTGTCTTTACGTTAAGAACGTCCCTTAAGTAATGTATTTTTAAAGAATCAGAAATAAGGTACCACAGTGTATCGAAATATGGGTTGAAAAATTGATAAACGAGTAGAGAAATTTCTTAGAAATAGAGAAAAATATATAATGTTTAGTAAGTTTCTTTATTTTAACTTTTTAGAAAAGAGAGAAATGCATTACTTAACCCTCCTACGGTCCTCCAATTATTTTCGATCTAAATGCGCTCTTATTTCCTAAAAAAAAAAAATTCTTAATTTTGATAAAAATATGTCTTCGACATAAAATTGAAACAAATAAATTCTCATATCGATCATAACAAATTTGTTATCGAAACGAAAACTCGATTGGGTAAAAAATGTCCCAAGAACCGTAACAATATTAAAGGATGACAATAGAATTAATTACACACGTAAGAAAGAATTTTTTTTTATTTCATATAAAGTTGTTTGATACAACGCAAATTTAGTTATTTCAAATTAAAAGCTTAAAAAACATCGAAGCGAACTACTATCCCTTTAAAAATTTCAGAACTTCTCAGACTCTATTTTACCAGTTAGGGGTTGATATTCGACGTTGTCAAATCGTGTTTCGATTAGAATCACGTAAATACGTTCCCTTGGAAATAATCAGAAATATTATTTTCAATCCGGAATAAAAGAAGCTATGTGGCACTTTCCAAAAAAAAATTTTAGAGGAAAGTTACTATAAAAGGAAAATTCGTAAATTTACAGTAGAACGTTTCAGTGATCGAAACAGAGTGTAACGTGCAGATAGCGGAGTAGCACTTTGTCCGATGGATGATAGTCGGTTAACAAGCTATAAGAGAATCCTTTAATCATTGACTTCATCAATGGTATTTTTGCGTGACACGTCTGCCAGCGACATTACCATTCGATACGCGTAGCCTGTCGTACACGTCCAGTTAAGGACGTTACTTCGATCGAGTCGATCAATAAATAAACCATCGTCCACGCTTCGGGTTAAAAATATTATCCGTCGTTCGCGAGATTCCATGATCTTGGTCTCGCGTCTAAGATTTTTAATCTTTATCATTCTCTGTCTCGTCGGAACATCGAAAGAAAGATATTTGTAGCCTCCTGTTGATGGATCTTGCGTTTATTAGGTTATTACAGATGAAACGTCCGAATTATCTACAAAACGAGTCTCGAGAACACTGAGTATTTAATCCACTTTTTTATTGTAGTAGACTAAGGTTGTCAGGATTAATAAATAAAGGTGTAAATTTGGTTAAACAAAATATATGTATATTGTAAGGATGGTCGAAAGCGGGGATAGGGCAAAATATGGCAAAACACAAAAGTCTCGAAAAGATTATTTTATTCCAAACCGTCTCCTAACGCGGGCTTAGCTAGACTGCCCTTTCTCTTTCTTCTTAGTACGTTTTCGGAAAATTCGGGCCCCACCACTAGAGCGGGCCATGTGCATTTCTGCCCAGCCGATTTCCCAGACACTTGGCGATCAGGCGTCTCACTCAGGCAGTATCATAAATGAACCCTCATGCAGGGCCTTGGTGCCGTAGGCGCTCTTACGACTTACAATATATTTGAAAGGGAAAGAAAAATTAAGGTGTAGAATAGTCTTAACCCTTTCGCTTCGGCTGTCCAGTCCGCCGAAGTACTGTCACTGAACGGAAGCGCGCGCCGTGAATACGTGCGGTATGCGTTGTTGCTGTACATACGTTTTCCTCAGTCTTAAATAACTATTTTGCCGAATAAAACAATCTTATAAACTTTTATGACTTATAACTTTTACTATATTATTATAACTTCTATAACTTATAAAGATTTATAACTTACAAAGCTACCCACAAGTCATATTGTGCACGTCGCTTACAAGCGGCGCTCGTACCCACAAGTCATATTGTGCGCGCCGCTTCGAAGCGAAAGGGTTAAGGGCTAATGGTACGTGCACGCTCGACGGTTCATGAGCGACTCTGCCTCGTGGCTCGACTTTCCAACGGAAGTCGGGCTTCGCTTGTCTATAATAGCGCGCGCGGTCCTCATACATCGATACGCTATATTATTGTGTTTCTTTCACGAAGTCACGAAAATTTCTAGTAACTCGGAACTACGTGTAACATCTTGTTTGATACAATTGTTTAATGTTTGATTAATTAAAAAGATTTTAAGCTTTTCAGTTCAATATATAAGTTTTCGAATTTCTGGTCCAGCTTCATCTCGAACCTTAAATTTAACTGTCCAACGCTAATAAATTTAACCAACAAAGTTACGATCAACTCGCCCGTAACTAGAAGCTTAAACTGTATAGCAACTCGAAGTGTAAGACCAGGTCTCGATGAAAGTAGAAAGCATTAATCTAACCAAGATTTAATAACCGTACACTAATTTCTGTTCCTATACCTTTGGCATAAGAATACCCATTTTTTAACACGTTCACTGCCAACTACGAGATATCTCGTTGTGTACCGTGAATGTCGACCACGATATATCTCGTAATATTTTTTTGTTCTTCGAATTATTATAAATATCTCTTCGAGATTATATTTGCAATTATAAATATTCGATTTAAAGAAGTTCTGCTATTTTCTTTGAACACTTTCGACACTCGATATAGAATTTTCTTAATTTCCTTGGCAGTCAACGTGTTAAAATGAATCGATACATGGTAAATTTACTTAACACCTGAAATAAAAAAAAAAATATGAATTTTTCGAATGGAAAAAAACGCAGCTGTCTCAACCAACGTTCATCGATAAGTTAACAGTGGCGCGGAGAATTTTCGATCCGAAGCGCGTCATTTGTGCGCCGATTAAAACGCGCGATCATAACCCCCCGTTGGCCGTTTCGTTCGACTTTTAATAGAGCAGCGCTCTATTTGATTTTCCTTTGGACCGTGTCGCATGCGTGTACGCGCGTGTTTACCGGCGCTCGCGCTCGCGCTAGATGAACGCGCTACGAGTAAACAGGCCACGCACAACCAGAGCATCCGTTCTCTCCCTTTTTCCGGTTTTTATTATTCCATCTAGACGGAGGTTCGTGGCCAATTCTCTTGGCGCGAGTTGCCCCGGCGATCGTTTCAATTCGTCCTCTTTGTTTGATGTGCTCCTACAATCCTTGGTTTTTTTCATCGTGCTTCTTGTTTGAAGTGGAGTGTCGTTCACGAGTGAAATTGACTCGTTTGTTTGGGGAAATCTTGGCTGTTGGCCGGGTGTTTCTGGAAATGGGTGTTTGGAAATTGAGGATTCGGAAGATTCTGAATTCTGAAATCTGAATTCTGAAATCTGAATTCTGAAGTCTAAATTCTAAAGTCTGAATTCTTCGCGGTAGTCTCGCTGAAAGTTAGTTTTGGAATATAACGTGATCTAACATAGTTTTACCATCTTTTAATTACAAGTTCTTCGACAAAATTATTAAGTTCGATTGGAAAAAGGTACACCGGAAAATAGAAACATAAATCTTGCCGAAAATTTCGCTAGGGGTTGAATTTAGAATATATAATCTGATTGAAGATAATTATATAGATTTTTTCCGTTCTCTGTACGATTACAAATCCTTCGGAAAATTATTAAGCCAGTCTCGAGAAAAAGATATACCAGAAAGTAAAAATACAAAACTTCCTAATAGAAAAACTGAATTTCTTCGCGACAATTTCACTAGGAGTTGATTTGCGAATATAAACTAATCTAAATTAATTATACCGATTTTTTCCGTTCTCTGTATAATTACCAATTCTTCGACAAAATTATTAAATTAAATTTGAAAATATAAGATAAAAAAGACATAAAAAAAAACCTAATCTCCTAGCAACAGTGTCACTAGGAATGTAAAATCCAAATTAATCTAAACTAATTATTAAACAAAAATAGTAAACGATGTAAGTATCAGAAACAAAAATATTCACTGAAAACAAGAAACGCAGGTCTATTTAATTCTATACTTACATCGTTTGCCATTTCAATTCCTCAATTATCCTCCCCCAACGTCGAACCACCCCTCAATGGCCAAGGACCGAAGCAGTCGTGTCGACGAGCGAATTTTTGCCCGGAAGCTCGTCCATTCAGTTATCATTATCCGCGTAATTACGTTAATGTTGTACGGCAGTCGTGGTAGATGAATTCGCTTATTAAATCGCCGCTCATAATCGCAGCCGATAAATGCCCGGCAAGGGGCCATCGAAACTCTGCCACCTTTCCTTTCTTTCTTTCCCTCTTTCTTTCTTTCTTCCTTTCTTCCTTTCGCGATTAATCACGTCGACCCGTCGACGATTTATGCAAACGTTACTGCACCCTCGATGCCGTTGCATCAGCCTCGGAAATTTACGTCGAAAAAATCGTTCCTCCCCCGAGGAACGCGATGGCGATGGGCCGGTAATTGAAGCGCGGTTTCAGTGGCGGGAAGCGTATTAAAATTCAAAACCGCGCGCGCGGTGAAATTTCGCGCCGCGTGGTTTCTTCTTTTTTCCTTTTTTTTTTTTTTTTTTTTTTTTTCCCCTCTTTTAAAGTTGTCCCGCGTGAAACGTCCCATCGAAATGACGGCCCTGCGCGTCGATATAAAAGTCCCAGAGCGCGTTCATTTCCACGCGAGTATCACTCGCGATGAATTATGGAGCAGAAAGTAGGAAAATAACGGGGTTTCGAAACGCAGTGAATTTTGGTTGGTTATTAGCGCTCGGTTCAACGGGGCTGCTCGTGTAATTAGCACGCGCTTTTGAAA
>SMSQ01018904.1:0-15948 GCA_019453375.1 Ctenoplectra terminalis | reverse complement strand
CTTTTTTTTTTTTTTTTTTTTTTTTTTTTTTTTTTTTTATTCTTTTTTCGCATTTATGGAGAGGGTTTGGATTTTTTGGCTGTGGTATGTCTTCATTTTACATGTAACAAATACAATAGATAACTAATATAGCGGGGGTCATAATTAAGAACATGATGATCGACGTACAACGTAACTATATAAGACTGGATTCATCTTAACTTCCCTCTCAGCGTGTCTCAACCGCTCTCTTAAATTCGTTATACAATATATATGTAAAGCTGTGTATCAGTGTGTGTGTATGTGTGTGTGTGTTCGTGTCTAATATTTACTTAAATGTTAACTTCTTACAGACCGGTTACACTTTGAAAGGAAAAATCTCTATATACTTCTATATAAGCCAAACTTAGCATACCTAAGTAGACACTTTTAATATCAGAGATGTTTTCTTAGATAGAAATACACGCTTTTTTTAAAAGTCTCTTATGTTTTATGCACGACAAGCAACAACTTGTCAATTACAAGGAAGGCTTCTCCAAACACCGTATAAAAATTATAAAACAGAAAGAATGTTTAAAATTTACCGCCTAACAAGTTATTATACACGTGTTCATAAGAGTCGGTGCTATGGCCAGCCTCCTTAGGCCTTCAATATACGACATCGAAATTAAAATTGAGGCGAAATTTGCCTCACCTCCTTGCGTATAGGTGGAATTTCTATATTAACTTTATTTTCTTTTTTCTTTTTGTTCATTTTCATTCGGAACTGTTTCACTCGGATTTAAGCAGCTTCAAACTACATTGTGTAAAATGAATATCTTTTGATATTTATATTCCTGCTGGTCCGCTTAAAGTCTTTCAGCCATATTCCTTGTCTAGTATTTAATCATGTTTCACGATTATTCAACAAGTCCGTGAATATCCAGCCTCGTTCTTAATATTGTTCATCCGTGAACTAGAGTTTTAAACTAGTTACAGACAAACTGAATTATTACAAGTACAAAAAAGGATCGTGATCTACATTGATTCGTATCATGCGACTTCTTATGTGTACGTTTAACGTGCCAATATGTAAGAGCGCGTTCAAAGCGCTACGATTTATTTAGGTAAATTACGTATCTCATTTTGCAAGGGTGTACTGTATTATGCATTAATAACGTTGTCACTGACGCAAAAATGTTGATAGTAATAGTTTTAGTATTAGTGGTAATTTTATCTGTGGTAGTAGTACTGATGCTGGTGGTAATGGTGGGATATTGTGTTGTAGACGACAAAAGAAACCACCTATCCCAATGAAGGGAAGTCATTCTCGTCATCTACTTTCGGAGCATTTTGACGACCTCGAGGCGACCTCTGTTCAGCTTGTGGAGGCTGAAATTCGAGAACACATGTATCAGTGTTCATAATTGCATTGACACGTACCAGCGAGAGATTGAAGATTAATGAATTCAAATACTTACAGGACCGCGTGTGTCTCCATCTCGAGGAGCACCACGATTACCAAATCCACGTCCATTTGCACGTTCTCCGCGTCCTCGTCCCCGACCACGTCCGCCAGAACCGCGCCGAGAATCACTGAACTGTATCTCGATACCCAATACGCGTTTTTGCCTTCCAACGCGTTGAGGATACTCCGCTGCGGCATCGTATTCTTCTTCGTCCTCGTCGTCATCTTCGCCTCCCTCCTTTTTCTTCTGCAGTGCGTACATCTTTTTCCAGCGAGTCAAATCTTCACCTTCTCCAGCCTTACGCAAATTGTATTGAGGCTTCTGTCTGTTGTTACGCATAGCTTTCCATTCGTCCAATGTCAATTCGCGTGCTTCCTCTTCGACCGGCTTTTCTTCCACTGCATCCGCAGTTGTCTCTCCTTCCTTCACCTCTGTAGACGTCTGAGTGACGTCTCCATCAGGTTTTTCGTTACCCCAATCCTGACTTTCCTGATTCATACTTTCCCTGCAGATAAAATTAAAAAATTAAGTTAAAACATGAATTTTTGTTAGTTGAAAAAAATGTTCTTTCAGAAGCAATACTTACTCAATTTCATCATTGTGGGTACCCCAGTTATGGCTACCAGCACCATCCTTCTTATCCACCGGTTTGATTCCACTATAAACACGTACAAAGAATACATTTATTAAGTTGAAAATTTACCATGTGTTTAAGCAATAACGATTGAAAAATTACGTTTTATCAGAGCCCGATTGACGATCGAATTCACGTTTCCCACGATAATCGTATCCTCCACGGCCGCGTGATCCTCCACGTCCACGCACCATTCCGCGCATTCCACCGCGACCCCTGCGTTCACCTCCATACTCGCCGCGTTGATTATCATTAGAATTTCGGAATTCTCGAGTTTCGCGTCCCTCGCTAAAAACATTGAAAGAAAAAATAAAAACACAGAAACATTGGAAAACCCTTCTTTTTTTTTTTTCACCGCGCAACTCTTTTTTTATACCAACCCTGGAGGTCCTCGTCTTAACTCTCCCTGACCACGAGGAGTTCTTTCACCATCTTCGCGATTACGCCTATTATTTCGTTCTTCCCTACTTTCTCCAGAGAATTTCACATTGCGATCACCACCAGCACCGGTTCTTAATTGAGGTGGTTTTTTGTCACCTGTCGTATGAATTATAAAATAAAATAAAGAATAAGCGTAAGCTGCGATCGTCGATACCAACTGGTAAGTATTTTAAGAATTATGTACTTAAAATTTAAATAACAGCTCGATATAAGATACAAGTTCCAAAAAATGAATGAAATTTTGATTTCAAATTATCAATGACACCAAGATATATTTACAATTGTTAGCAATCTACATATTTAAAATATAAAAGTACCTATATATATATATACACACGTCGATATTATTTTAATACAGTATATCGATTATTCGCAGCAAAAATAATAATAGAGCCTTGTATAAACCGTTAAAGAATAAAATGCAGTAATACATTATCGCCTAACAAACTATTCTTAAATTACTCCAATCCGATCTATTTCACGATTTCATCAAATTTTCGCAATAAATCATTCCAGGTTATCGCAATTATTTGTTAAATGACACGTGGGGTCACCATTGGTAAATTCTATTTTTACGATACGAAAAGAACTCCACGCTCTATGCGGCATAAAAAATTATCAAAAAGTTGGAAGAAATATGAATATTGTAGCGACAAAATCATCGCGGACTGTTCTCACCTATGAAATAGGACAGATTAAACTGATAAATACAAAGAAATTATTGCTAATCGATGGGGAAACTGGTTTAATGTGCGGCAAAATATCAAAAGCACATGGACCCACGAGGACCCGAGCGACGGCCATAATACCGCGCACGAGGCGAGATTGTAATGAAAAATTACTAACCTTGATCTTTCTTTGTATCTTGCACTTTAGATGCTTGTTGCTGGGCATCTTTGATCACGCGAGTTTTTTGCGTTTTGTTACCGGTTCCCTTTTGCGCATCCGGCTGCTTACTTTTATTCTCCTTCTCCGAAAGCTTCTCCTTTTTCCTAGCTTCCTTCTTTAGTTCCTCTTCTCTCAGCTTCTCATGTGGATCTTCGTCATCACCCAACGCTAACGAGAATTTGTTGGTAACGGCAATGCTGTACATATTTTCCATGATGTCTCTTATCCTCTCTTCGTCGAGGATCACGCGAAAATTTCACGGCTACTCTTGAGCCCTTGTGTAACAGAGACATTCAATATTTCAATATGGCTGAGTCGGAGATAGTTCACCACGAGGTCTGTGCTCAGGGAGGGACCGCATAATTGTCTTGCACCCAGCGCGCCACCTCCCCACCAATATTATTTATATGGTTAATTTTACATCGTTTCAGGCCTTGATACGTCGTCTAAAATCAAGTTTTTAATTTTAATCCCATCGTATTTTTAAAATAACAAATATTCATCGATAAACAGGCGTTCTTTTATAGCTGTCGTTCTCAAAGAAACCGGCATTATTTCCATGAATTACTTAACGCCGACCGAATAGATTTTCTTATCTGTTATGCTTTATCTTATTGCTGTACAATAATATTTATATACCGATCATATGCTATTTTAATCGTATATCATATTTCATGGCAATTGAACGGAAAGAAAAATCACCGGTGCGATGCTCGATTAACAATAGTTTTGATTTATTTAGCAATTGAAAGTTTCGTACATCCTCGTGTTACGCAAAAACATATTTGAAAGTTTATTAAACATTTTTCCCTTTCGGCTAATTTTTCTATCATTTTTACTATTTTCTCTCGTTTCGTCGAAACCTGTGCATTATCTATGTATCCGATACACAGGTATTTTCAACGCGTAAAAATTTGCATTCCCTGCATGAATTTATTCTACAATGTAAAATTAAAAATACTGGGTTTACGTTTAAAATTATATTCTTTTTTTCATTTTCCAACCAATCGAGCGTATATAAATACGAACGCGTGTCAAAAATATGAAACGAACATTTGTCACAACTGTTCGTACCTTATGTTTTTCTTTTGTTTAAAAAAATATAATTGATATTTAAATTGTAACTTTAATCGAGATATCACTACTGTTGCAAATATCCAATACAGTAGATCGTATTTAATCGAATCCTAAAAGGTATTGTTCAATGGAAGTGCACAATACTGAAAATAAAGAAGTACGAATAACACACTTTTAATCATACTTTTCTTCGGATAAAAAAGTGCAAAAAGTTATCTATAGTACGCTTTTGTTAACATTATAAATACATACTTTTTAATTTGCGTTTTACATGCAGATCATTGGAAAGTAGACCATCTATGAAACATCATGCCGCGTTTCCATGTCGGGTAGAAGCACGAGATAAAAAGATTTTAAAACAGAAATTTTTGCGATCAAAAATATTAACACGCGATAATTCTACGAATAAAAAGAAACACATATTATTTTCCAACTATTTTTTCACGATTACGCAAACGCGACACGTATACTTAAGTTACGTACGTTTAACGATACTTACAAAAAGCGAGCAACAATTTTAACATAATTAATTAGTACATTATGCGAGCCACGCTATTAATAGGCTAACTTTGTATTACGCGTTTCTTTTTCGACGAGCACCTGATTGGTCGCGCCGCGCCAAAGAAAAGAATGCGCGCGCACAAGAACGAAGCCGCGTGTAGAAACAGTCGGTAAGACCGTACCAACAATACCAGAAATACGCGAAACCGAAATATCATTTTTCGTCAATCGGGGTGAAAGAAATCTCATTTTATCAGACATTATTATCGCCTGCTCCAATCCCGTGTAACTTTGAATAATTATTAGGAACACGCGCCGTACGTACTTACACATATAAATATACACGTACACGCGTCGCGTATCGGGTACACTCATTTTGGCGGTTCACTAGTTGCACGCGGCACACGGAGGGTGGTAGAGAGAGAGAGAGAGTTAGGTGGTCGTGCTAACACTGGCTTTTAAGGTGGCCGGCGAGGCGAAGAGTGAAGTGAAAAACGCGAAATGGAATTGCACACGCCGAAGCGTGAGACGCGTCCTTTAACCGAAGCGTTGCCATGCAGTCCGCCGATGTGCGACACCATGCTTTATCCATGGAATTGGGGCGAGGAGACGAGAAACGTAAATCTTAGCCCGGGTAGCTCGTGCTCCTCGCCGGAATACAGGGAGCATAGCGTTGTGGCCACGCGAACTGGCCCTCGATCGCGCTCCGGAGGCTCCGAGAGTCACCGTCGGGGCCGGCCAAGGGCTGATGCCCTTTCGAATCTTATGATGCAAGGAAGCACATCGCCGAGTAGTATAAAATGTACCTATTGTAGCCGTGTCTTTCCACGGGAGAAGAGTCTTCAGGCGCACTTGCGTACCCACACAGGTATGCTTTGTTTATCGTCTTGGCTATTAATCGGCCAATTTAAGCACGTTTTACCGAACTACGTGCGATTTCGATGGAAGTTTCTGTGAAAAATAAATTGGCACACGTTTCATCGGCAACTCTTACAGCCATATGATTTCAATAGTTCGTACGAGTCCGTGCGGTCACGCGTCCCGCCAATCGCCATCATGCGTACTTTAAATAGTTAAATGGCTTATTTGTAGAAATAGCTACGCATGAATGAAGCAACGCTACGTCGGGGGATACGAAATTTTTTTTTTACCCATCATTTTTTTCCGTCTACGTGTATCCCAGTTATTATTGTAGAAATTGTTATTTAATGGGAAGGAATATTTTTGTTTTTTAATAAACTTGGAAATATTCTTTGTTCGGTAGAGGGGGATACACGACGCACGGTTTTCGTATTCGAACTGGTTTATCGTGTCAATAGTTGGCTGGATTTTTGCCGATGTTTATTTTAATTTTGTGAAAAATAATTCGTTNAAGCGTGAGACGCGTCCTTTAACCGAAGCGTTGCCATGCAGTCCGCCGATGTGCGACACCATGCTTTATCCATGGAATTGGGGCGAGGAGACGAGAAACGTAAATCTTAGCCCGGGTAGCTCGTGCTCCTCGCCGGAATACAGGGAGCATAGCGTTGTGGCCACGCGAACTGGCCCTCGATCGCGCTCCGGAGGCTCCGAGAGTCACCGTCGGGGCCGGCCAAGGGCTGATGCCCTTTCGAATCTTATGATGCAAGGAAGCACATCGCCGAGTAGTATAAAATGTACCTATTGTAGCCGTGTCTTTCCACGGGAGAAGAGTCTTCAGGCGCACTTGCGTACCCACACAGGTATGCTTTGTTTATCGTCTTGGCTATTAATCGGCCAATTTAAGCACGTTTTACCGAACTACGTGCGATTTCGATGGAAGTTTCTGTGAAAAATAAATTGGCACACGTTTCATCGGCAACTCTTACAGCCATATGATTTCAATAGTTCGTACGAGTCCGTGCGGTCACGCGTCCCGCCAATCGCCATCATGCGTACTTTAAATAGTTAAATGGCTTATTTGTAGAAATAGCTACGCATGAATGAAGCAACGCTACGTCGGGGGATACGAAATTTTTTTTTTACCCATCATTTTTTTCCGTCTACGTGTATTCCAGTTGCGTTCATTGTTATTTAATGGGAAGGAATATTTTTGTTTTTTAATAAACTTGGAAATATTCTTTGTTCGGTAGAGGGGGATACACGACGCACGGTTTTCGTATTCGAACTGGTTTATCGTGTCAATAGTTGGCTGGATTTTTGCCGATGTTTATTTTAATTTTGTGAAAAATAATTCGTTGTCGTTTTTATTGGTTTTAGAAAAATTTATCGTGTTATTTTTCAGTTACATTTTTTTTTATTATCAACCGTTAACGAGAAATGTTTGAAAAAGAAATTTCGGAAAATTGGACACTCTGTTAATTTAATAAAATTTTATCGAGCGATACTTTTAACTGCGAACGTATTTTTAATCGCAATCGTTTTATGTATTTGTACGGTTTTTTAAAAATATTATTTCTTATCACAAAATTGCTATAAAGAAAAAATTATTTTAGGGGAACGTCCGTATCCATGCGATTATCCTGGATGTACAAAAGCTTTTACGCAATCGGGACAATTGAAAACTCACCAACGACTGCATACGGGAGAGAAACCTTTTTTATGTACAGAACCTGGCTGTGAAATGAGATTTACACACGCTAATAGGCATTGTCCCGATCATCCGTACGCCACTCTTACACGATCCGACGATTTTGTATTAAAACCGGTATCGGAGAATACCGAGTTACCTCACGACGTTACTAGATGGCTAGAACGTTACAAAATGTCCAGGGAAAGAGAAGATAGGACACCCACTGGAAAAAATGAGCGTAAGAAGAAGACGTGGAAAAGTAGTTCTGAAAATCACAAGAGAGTTAAGTCTAGAAAAGGTCTGATGATGGATGCGACGGGAGAGCAAGAGAATCTAGATTGCAAGCCATCTAATCAAAGATTGTATTGTGGAGAAAGTCAAGATAGCCAGGAAGAGAGTCAAGACGAAGATCCAGCAGTATTACAAACATCCGAGGATGAAGAAATATCGACAAAGTTAGCAATTACTCCCTTAAGAAGACCGTTGGATAGACTTCAGCCAAAGAAAAGATGGTTACGCGAAGCTTGTTTGGAGCAGCAATTAGCCAAACCTTTAAATTGGGACGCTAAGCCTGTCAATGTACCTACGACCGCTTCGTGTAAAATTAATGACAACCAAATGCAGTGGAGCCCACCTGTTGATAATTCGCCTGTTTCTTTAGACAATTCGTGTTTAAATGCGTGTAAAGAAATTGAACTTATAAAGTCAGAGGTGGACTCCTCTTATGCATCTTCTCAAATATCTTGGGACGCAACTGCTGATAATGAATCTCTGGAACCACCTGTAAAGGAAGAACAAAAATATACGTTTGAGACATCGAATACGTTATCCCAAAACATTTGGAATGCTTCGCAGCATAATGGAAACAATTTTTCGGACGATATGAATCAAATGAAAATCAACATTAATCATTCTGCTTCCAAGCTCGAGTCTTGCGAAAGTCCGACTCGTACATACTGGGATAATAATTTGACGAATGAAACGACTAAATCTCCAATAAATCGGGCTAATGTAAAGATTCAGGATTTTACACAAAAAGAGGTCTCTAAACAAAACGGATTTATGACCGCTCGTATTTGCGAAAATATAACGAGACCGACTGTTTTAATGTTAGCTGGAAGTGTTAATAACAATAATAACAACAACAATAACAACAATAACTCAAAATTACCACCGATGGAATCTGAAACAGGATTAAAAGTAGTTGTTGTTAAGCAAGAAGATAATTTTATCAAGTTACCAATTCCAGAGGATAGCCAAAAATGGCTAGGAGCTTTAGCTTTGATGGAATTAGCTAAGAATCAAGAAGAGACAGGAAGAAGTTTGAGTCTTAAACGGAACAAAGATGAATGCTCTGTGAATTCTGAGTTGAATTATACCCATTTATAGACTGTGATTACTGGCTACTGTAGTTTCGTGTTATTTTTGTATGGCGGGAAGAAAAAATAAAAATGCATTTATTGCCATAATGCGGTCCATCTTTGAACACATGAATAAGAAAGAAATTCGAATCTGTCTTTCTTATTACACGATCAAGTCGAGTTTTTTTACAATTTTCTTTTTACATTTTTCCAATTACATTATAATGTTACAGTTTGTTATGTTAATTGTTTATTAGCATTTTGCTGCAAAACTACACGCTATGACTTGTCACAATGAATATTAAGAGTAGCGAAGAAACTAGTTATTTATTTCCGTTGTTTGTTTCTTTAAAAAAATGAATTAGTATGTTTAAAAATATTTTTCATTTATGACTCTAATAAGATTTGGGAGTGTATCTACAAAATCTAAAATCTTCCACTACGCTTAATATTTTGCAAGACATATTGAAAAAATAAAACTGTAGTACTTTTATTTTGCACTGCTATTTCTCATTGTCAATCACGCATATTTTTTATACAAGTTAAAATATGTGTTACAAACTATTTTTTTTAAATTTATCCAAACAATGAGAATATACCACTGTAACATTGAAGTATGTGACAATATTCCGTATTTGTTGCGACATTTTTATTATCCGAGCTGAGAAAAGAAACAAGTTGTTAAATTGTGCAAAAAAATCAAACATTATTCTTTGTATATGTACGGTACAATTTATAAATATTATCTGTCTCTGTGATCATACGTCAATTGGTGTTATAAAGAAAAAAAAAAAAGTCCTTATTATACTTTATATAAAAAATATACATGCACAGCAGCAAAAGTAATATTTATAATTCCAACAATTTTTGTTTGTATTTTTAATAAGCAGTTTTTTACATTTAGTGAAATGAAACGTTCTAAAAAAAGCTTGTATTAATTTATAATACATCTTCAGACTTTTGATTTTGAACTTACATAGAGTACAGTACGAAGTAATTTACAAGCGAAAAATTTCATTAACTTGTTCATTCTTGCTACTTGACGAAAGTTTTAGTATTATTTTCTTTTTACTAAATACTTTTGTGTTCATCTCGTAATGAAATGAAAAGATTTCACGTAATAACTGTTAATTTTTCAGCTGTTCAATCGTTTCCGTTATAACATAATACTTTATATTATTTAAAGAAAAATGATCTTTATGTAATTGAGATTTTAACATAATTTTCTATCTTTGATTTTTTCATTCTATAAAGTTATAAAATATATTACATTTTCCTTTTAGGTAATAATGCAAAAATGTATTTATTATTATCGGCCATACTATATAACAATATAAAAAAAACTGTGTGATACTTAGAATATTAAAAAAAAATTTTACGAAGAAAATCTTTTTTTTTCTCGAAAATATTGAATGAAGTTTGTAAAGTATTTAATTGGAACAAATATGATTATTATTTATAAAGTGTTACAAAGGAAAAGTAATGGGTAGCGATAAGGTAAAAAAACCTTCATTTGTAATATCATTAAGTAATTTTAACTCCTACTATTTTTTACTACATGTGTACATATGTGAAATATTTTAATAAATATTTTCTAAAATTTTATAAATCGTATTCAATTCATTTTCTAACACCGATATATGAAGTATAACAAAATTTTTAAATAAACAAATCTTTTTAATAGTTTCTAGTAATTTTATTATAAATTAACTTTAATCCCTGATAAAATACACGATACGGTTCTCTTCAACTTCTTAATATTTAATATATTATAGAGGCAGTGTTTTATCGATACATCGTAATCTTATAATTTTTCTTTAGACTTTTTAGTTTTTCCATTGTGCGTTTCTTTACTCGTAACACCGCATTTTGTAGACTTCCTTGTTATTCTTAATCTAGTATTTTCACTGGAGCATGTTTTCTTTGAATTATCTAAATTATTCTGCTCTAGTTTTTCTATGCTCTCTTCGCTAACTCTATTTTGTTTTTGGCACTTCAAAGTATCTCTTTTCACAAAAGATACAGATTCTTTGTTAAGTTCAGATATCACATCATTTTTATTTACAGGGTCTAAACTATCTTTCTTCTCACCGATACCGAAGTCTTTGAACAGAGCGATCACTTGATTAATTTTATTATAGTCGCTCGAAAGTAATTGCTTCGAGTGTCGCATTTTTCTAGTACTTTTTTGCGACGTTGCATCCACTTTAAGCTTTTCTATCGTATCGATTAATTTTTGTACACTTTTAGTATTCGCTGGTTCATCGACCTTATCTATTATCTTAGACAAATGTTCTGAGATATCTGGCGCTAATGATTCGATCTTTTTGATTATACTTTTTATAGAAACGTTGGAATCGTCTTCCTTCGAATCATTCAACTCCTCCAATGATGAGCTATTTTTTGATTGTTTTGTTTGATTAGCAGGGTCCAAGTATTCTTCATCTAAGATTTTTCTTCTCGTTAATTTACTATGCGACCTTGTCTTCTTGTACACAGCTGGTGGCGAAGAAGTACTATCGTCGTCATCGCTGAAATCCATGCTAACTTTGGTTAATTTTAAAAGTGGAGGAGTTCGATTACGTCGAAGAGTAATAGGTTTTTTCGCTCGAGTATTGTTAATGGTTGGTGTTACGCATATACTTCCTTCAACATTCGATTCTTGGACGTATTTGCTTGTATCAATGTTAGAAGGATCAGGAACTGTAAATTCTGCATAAGAATTAAAAATAATTAATTCAAGATAAACGTGAGTTTTACGTAATACTTATGTAAATACTTACTGGAGTAATCAGAAGATGTAAATATCTTTTGAAAACGATAGTCAAACATTAGTTCTTTAATAGTCATGTAAATTGGATGTCCTTTCAATTTGTATATGTCGCATATTTGAATCACTAATAAGATGATGTTCATTATTTTCTCTTGCCTTGCGTTTAAATAACTTCTCAGAAAATAAATAAAGTTTATTAACAATAGTACATAGTCTATACTATAAAAGCGTTCTTGCCAAGAGGTATATTCGTTGTTACATTCTGATCCGTATTTTATCGTCTTCGTTAAGTTTTCTTTTATCTTAAACGCGCCATGGAAGTGTTGCAACGAGACCGCGATATTTTTTTGTAACGCATACAATTGTGCTCTTATGTGTGTACTTGTGAATACTAAATAATGATAGGATACGTTTCGACAGATATAACAATTACAATTTTCATGGCACATAAATTCCGGCAGATCAAACACTTTGTTTCGGAGAATTGGCGAAGTATCGTTTTCAGGAACGTCTCTAATAGGATCGATAACTCGGATCGGCGTCATTAAAACGTTTACTAAATTGATCTTCACACTTTTAGTATTCATCGTTGCTTTAAATGTTTCGATGTTTAAAATATGCTCCAAACCTTGAAGCTTTACTTCACAATCGTTTAATTGTGCACGCGATAAATCGATGTAACACAAGCATTTTAGAATTTCTGCAACTCTTATGGTCGCTCCTAAAGCTTGTGCGGTTTTTAATCGTCGCACCAAATGCGCACCAATTTCTCGGAAAGATAGTAAACTGTTCATTCGCAAGGATAAATTAACGGTTGCGGATAATAGCATGTCGAACCCAAAAAGATGTTTATCTTGAGGTTTCCCTTAAAGAAAGAAAAAAACAATATTGAAGTATAATTTTCAAAAACGCAAACACGTTAATTATAAAAGTATTTTTTATAGATTAGAGATTTACATTTTCTTGCAGAAAGTTCCTCGTTCAAATTAACCAGAGTATATAAAGTTTCAACAACGTATCGAGTGTATTCCTCGTGTTTGATAGTTTCTTTGTACAAGTAACAATTGAACAAAATTCTATCAAGGCTGTACAGATACACAGCAATATTGTTGAAGAAAGAAATTCCTGGTAATTTCCTGGATTCATCAAGCAACTTTCTAGCTTCATCGTACTAAGAATAAAATACATAAGATTTTTATAATGGCTCTAATCGTTCATAGATAATAAACTTACCATATTGCACTCAAAGTAAAAGTCTGATAAGCTTATCCAAAAAATAGCAATTGCATAAATTATATCCTCGTCGTTACTATCTCTCAGTTTAATAGCAAGTTCTTTAGCAGTAGTGATCCATTCGTAATTAATATGTCTCAATGATATGCAACGTCCGGTAACTAATAACAACATTTAATTAACGTTTTTCAATTATTATACGTGTATGTATAAAAATAACGTTTAAATATTTGTACCATAAATGATCGCAGAATTATTTTGCAATTCAGATGCCAATGCATGTACAAATTTCCATATATTAATTTCGCATTCTTGGTATCTGTACAAATGAGCATATTCACCAGCTATTGTTAACGTATGTAGAGTTATCATTGATTCCTGTCCTTTTGCAATTTCCTTCTGTTAACATGAAAGACATTAAGTAATTAATTTTAGATAGAAATTAATTATAGTTTAATTTATTAAACTTACGAGATTTTCCTTAAAGCATTTGCTCCATTTCTTCACTGGTGTCTGCAGATACATCATAAGCCTAGAGTCCTGCTTGATGTTTATCATGGTGTAAGCTGGTACCACATCAGGAGATTCATTTTCTCCGATTTCGTTTATTTTCGGAGCGTACAAAGCAAATTTTGTGTTCTCCATTTCAATCTGAGTTTTTTTGTTCATAGCATGTAATTGAGTTACAAAAATATAAAATTCTAAATTGGCTTGCAAACACAAAACGGAACTATCGGCCTTAATTTGTTTTAAGTTCGTGATAGCTTGCTTAAGATATTCTATAATATTCTCATCGTAATCGAAATATAACAAATGGTATACTAACATTTGAACCGCGCGAGCGTATTGTACAGGCGTTGCTCTCAACGCTTTCATTTCGCTAAGAACTTTATGAATCGCACCTGAGAGATTTACCTTTGCTTCTTGCAAGCCTTTTGTCTCTCTCAAGCATATCTCAACGAGATCGTACTTCGATAATTCAATAATCAGTCCTAATTCTTCAATCTTTGGTTTGTCCTTCTTCAAGCAAGACAGTATAGTCATTTCCATGATTTCCTTGGAAGCTATAGATTTATGTTTTATATTTGCCCACATGCGGAATGCTTTTGAACCTGATTCATTGTAGCTCAATAAAGCATTTAAAGCGGTAGCGGTCATTGCTTCTCTGTACATGCCGTGATTGTAATGAAGACAGCTTATTCTATGTAACGTGGAGTGTACGGGGTTCTGAAGATTAATGTATCGTGGTTTCGATTGAATTCCCTCGAACTGTATAATGGAAGTAAATAGCAAAGAAAACATAGATACGCTTTCTTCGTAGAAGCAATCGGACATTATGCCCAAGTTATAAATCAAGGCACTAGATGTACACCATAAATGTGTCCAACATTTACATTTACATTCTTTCATTTCGTGAATATATGCTACAATTTGCTCCAAAGATTTTCTGACAAGCACGCAAATATCTTTTGATAAACTCTCTGTGGGAAATTTGCTAATAAAATTGATGCATCTCGTTTTTATTACTGCTGCATTATATATGTCTCTCGTGACCATACAATCTTCGTTTTGGCAAGACTTGCATTTGCTTGATGTCTGTTTAATAAAACATATACTTATATGTTCAACAAGGTTCATCGTTTTCAGTAACAGATCATTTTTTAGATACATTTTCCTCCCTGATTTTACACACGATTCCCAATATATAAACAGTGCTTCTAAAATCTGCACAATACTAAATGTGGCCCATTTAACAGATGCTGTGTATTCATATTTTTTTGCAACTTTTACATAATTATCAGTCACATCTTGGACCTTTCTAACGCTATCTCCTGCCAAAGATTCAACTGGTTTTGCAAGCGTAAGCCACAGAGATTCAAACAGTATAAAACACTGGTAACATTCCTCATCCTCTGATAAAATATTTTTAAAATAGCTGCTTATGGTATTCAAAATTTGTACCGCAGACTCTAGGCACTTATCATTAATATTTTCACACATGATTCTGCTTGTTATATGAAACATATGACGACATACAATATACTTCTCGTCTATGTTTAAGAGCATTTTTGTCTGACCCAAGTATTTCTTTATAAATGCAGAGAAATCAGAGAAATAAGTAGTTGGTTCTTTATTTAGCAATGCTATTTTATCCAAATATATACCAAATTTTGTAAGCAACTGCTTTGTAGGGTTTTCATATGCGATCCGTATTACTTCCAGTTCATACTTTATAACATTTTTTAATCTTGAATAACATTTAGAGTCTGATGGATTTTTTTGTAGATTAAGAAGTTCATTATTAACTACATTATACCATAAATAAGCTATCTTTACTAATATATCGCTCACATCTTTACGCGAACATAATGCTTCTGTTTTTAAATAAAGACATACTTTATATGCCTCGTTAAACATATACATTGCTAACAAACAACGAATTATATGAAACAAACTGGAAACAAATTTAATATTATCTGGTACATCGGTCAAAGTTGAACACAGTGTACAAGTCAATTTGTAAATCTCCTTTCCTGTTGCATGATTTTCTTTATCACATTTGTCCGCAGTGTGTGATAGGTACAGCAACAGTTTAAAAATATGTTTGTTAATTTTCTCATTTATACCGAGAACATTTTCCTGTAACAATGAAATATAAAATTCATTTACGAATGTTCTACGATTCAAAATTGACAAGAAAAACAAACGCAAAATTTAAATTTTACTCTAAAAATATCGCAAACCTGAATGTCTTCTGCTAAACCATTTAATTTTTCCGTCTGAATTAATTCAATCCATTTTTTTATTTTTCCTTCTATGTTATTCATTTCTCTAATAATTACTCAACTTTTTAACGGATTGTATACACCGTAAACTGATCATGAAGGTTGCAGATCGTTTCACATTTACCCGGTGTAAATATATCATAAACTAAATTTATATTAGCCCGCATAACTTGTGTCTAAGTACTATACCAAGTATCTCTTATTCCATATAATTATAATTTATTATTATTAAACGTTAAATTTGTAAAATTAATTTTTATCGATAAAAGTATTATT
>SMSQ01018903.1:10519-22660 GCA_019453375.1 Ctenoplectra terminalis | reverse complement strand
AAAAAAAAAAAAAAAAAAAAAATAAAGGGTGGAGTGAGTATGTCAGTGACAGATAGAAACGATGTTCTCCAGTGGAAATTAAAAATATAAAAAACTGTGCGCTATGCGCGACGATGCCACCGAAAAACCTATTTTTTAAATGAAATTCTACCACTTTTCCGGTATTGGTCGCGGCCACTGGTGCCAGCTTAATAACTCCACGCTGAAACCTCACGAGACGGTAGCGTTACGCGCGATGTTGTACAGCAACTGTTGGAATATGGATCCTTATAAACGAAATGAAATAGTTTCATTATCTGTATCTTTATTTCACCGCTTGGAATGAAACGTCTGTACTGGAGGAAATCTTATTCTAAGGACGTGGACAACCGAAAGAAAAACTGTTGTTCGGTTATACCTAGGAACGGTTATATTTTAAGAGCCCAGACTTTCTGACTTTCACAGGACACGTCTAGTAATGCTATTATCTTTGCGTATACAAAGACATTCCTTAGAACAGTCAAGCTCATTTTTGCTTTCGAGGAATATTGTATTTTTAGTATTCTTAGTAATAATCCAACAGCTATTCTTCGAATCTGCCATTTCAGATACGGTGACTCAACATTAGAACTACTAAAATGATCGGAATGACCAATTTATCTATAAATTGGTAGCTTCTTATAGAAATTTTATTAATTTATTAGAATACATTTTTATTTCATTTTCGTGATTTTTTATTAGAAATACAGAGGGGCTGCAGAAGTATGGATACTATTTTTATTATGATAATTTTATTTGTCAATTTGAGATATATTTCTCACGAAAAATGCATGTTACGATAAATGTGATAAAGCAGTACCTATACTACTGTTTTCTTATCCGAATGTGCAAAAATTTCATTTTTTCATTTTCAATCGATAAATTTGCAAATTTAATTATTCGCTTTTTTATTACATCGATATTTTATTATCGAGTCAACTTGATACCAAGAGACATATTAAATTGAAATAATAAAAGTCGGATGGGGGTTAATAAAAAGTGACATATTCATACCAAAAAGACACACTTTTATCGCCATAATTATGTTACACGATGAACCGGTTTAGAAATAAAATACTTAAAAATAAAAAAAAAAAATTCGAAACATCGATCGTTCTGTCTTAACATCGAACAGGCATAAATTAAAAAGAAATCACGACGTCTATTACAGTCCGGCGTGGTAAATCGGATAATTAAAGAGCACTGTCGCGAAGTGTGATGCGGCAACCCGAAATATAAATACCTATAATTTGTTCATTGTAACTTCGAACCGTCTATTATAAGACACCCCGGTTAAATCGCAGTATTTAACGAGATTAGTCGTAGAAAGCATTTGATAAATGTTCCAAAAAGCGGTATCGATGACTAATTACCACCTGGAAACTACGTTAGCGGCGAACGACGGTACTAGCGCAATAACGATACTTCTGTATCGTTTAAGCACGAAATCGAAACACGGTTAATTGCGTTGAGCTATTACAGGAACGATGTTGGACGGAATTGTCTTTCTTAGATAATCAGAAGGATGGATAAAAATAAATTGTCGGGAGAAAATGTCTCGCTCCGAGAAATGGTACTTCAATATGACTAAACGGGATCAAAACAAATTGAAAATGTAGATAATATCAGATTGACGATTAGTTTTTCCAGACGTCTTTTGGAAGAGTTTATGTGATGTTAAAATTACGTGGCTATTTGTTCTTTTCCGTTGTTCAAATATCTCGTGTAATAATGATGCTGGTGTCTAGCAGTTGTGCAAAGGAAATACTATTATCTAACGCTATTGTAATTTTATTGATATTATTTATTGCCGTGTAACAGTTTACAGATATAAGTACCCTGGATAAATAGAAGATTATAATTTAAAATAAAAACGGAACTACCGACGAAAAAATTATAATGAAAGGTATATAAAAAAATACACAATGCAAGGGAACAAAGCTTTATCTATTTTTTAAATAGAAAATCACAGAAAATCACAGAAAATTGCCTCTGAGATGTCATAGTAGATTTATAAAAATGCTGTAAAAAATTACGAATCAGTCATTTTGACCGCTTTGGTAGTTCTAGTGTTAACCCTACTACGACTCTTAGGTCATTTTTTACCCGATCGCGTTCTAATTCTTTTATTTGAATTTTCCAACTCAAACAAATGTAAACAAATTATTATTAGGTATTAATGTGGGTAATATCTCGTTTCAATTTTATATTGTACCGCCTTAATTTTTTTTCTTTCTTAGAATTAGTGTTTTTGTACAGAAATGAAAGCATGGTTGGATGGAGGAAATCTTGAAGACCGTACCAGGGTTAAAATTGTTTAAAAATACCAGAATAATCTGTGCTTTAAAGATATACTATCTAGACTTTAAAATTGTAATGAATTACAATATTTTTGTTTGGACTAAATCATTGAAATTACGTTAAGAAAAAATATTACTGATAAAAAGGAAGCACAGTGCTGATATGAATAATATTTAACGAATTATAAAGTAATGCTGTTTCTTCTAAAAAATTGTACCATGTAAAAAGAAAAAAGAACGAATACAGAAGTGTCGCAGAAATAAAAAGATATTTGCCTATCTCACCGCTGTCCAAGCAAAAGTTCGCGAGCCCTCTGAATTTAGACCTCGGACTGAGGTAGAAGAATAGCGAAATCATATTATTAGGTTAATGAAAAGAAAACTTTCGTATTTTTTAAGGAAGCTTAAAAGCAAATTTTATGTACTAAAACAGAACTTTATTAAACGATATATTGTTAATTTTTCTCACCAACCTTTCTGCCCTCTTTTAGGCGCTTTTATTATTCCGTTTTCGAAAAATTTCTAATTTATTTTCAACAAAGAGTTCATTTGGATGGGTTTCACAGGCTCCGATGAGACCTAAGACCATCTAAACTATTCGAATAAATATACAGAGTGTCCTAAAAGGTCTGTTAGTCCCTTTAAGTGATGATTCCTGAGATGATTTCAAACAACTTTTTCCTCTGCGAATATTTCAAGATCAGCTTTGTTAACGAGTTATTAATGAAAAACACTGACCAATCGCAGAACAAGGAAAGCGGCTAGCCACCAGCGAGAGCGTTGACTCTGTGTCGCGCTTATGCATTAACGAGCAAGTCAGAATGTATCGAAGCAACTGTTGACGAGTATTGAATAAAAGTTATATCAAATAAATAAATAAATTATTATTCTTGTAGAACAAATAAACTGAGTTTCAACACTCGTTCACAGCTGCTTCGATACATCCTGACTTGTTCATCGAGGCACAAGCACGGCGCGGAATCAACGCTCCTGCTGCGGCCAGCTGTCGTAATCGCTTTGCGATTGGTCAGTGTCTTTCGTTAATACCTTGTTAATGGAACTAAATTTGATATTTTCGCAAAAGAAAAAGTTGCTTCAAATCATCTCAGAAATCACTCCTTGAAGGGACTTACAGACTTTTTGGAACACCCTGTATAATCCTCTATCATCTCATCGTGTTTCGAATACTACGAAAGAAAGTTTATTTCCACTTATAAATTCGGTAAAAAGTACATTCGTATATTAGATCTAATTTACGCAAAATTAAAAAATACTTAAGGATTACTTTAAGGAAAACATTTTGCAAACTGTGCTGTAAAATCTTCTCAAATGTAAGCGATTTGTAGAGTAGCGCATAAGTACACTTATCTCTCGATTTGCACGGTACCTTTCTTACACGTTTTTAAAAATAACGGATTTTCAAAAGTAAAAACTGTTAGAAACAAAAATATACACATCCTGACTTGTTCATCGAGGCACAAGCACGGCGCGGAGTCAACGCTCCCGCTGGCGGCCAGCCGTCTTACTCGCTCTGCGATTGGTCAGTGTTTTTCATTAACCGTTTGAGTGCTGAAAAATTTTCTTGTATATATGGTAAAAGTGCGGAATAAAATGGTCAGTTCTTTTTTTGTGGAAAATAATAAAAACGATAGTAATTTACTGTAATTATTATATAAAAAGTAGTTTTTACCAACAGAAGTATTTTTTATTCTAGCTTATTACAAGAGTATTTTGCTGCACAAATTCCATGAAATCCTTTTTTACATGTAGCGCAAAATTTCTGACACAACAAAAGAGAAGCGCGATTTCTCCGCATTTCTGGCACAACACAAGATAAAAGCGCGATAGCGCTTCTTCGTACTTAAACGGTTAACCCTCTATGAGCCCGTGTGACTTAAAAGTTACAAACTGATGTATCCATATTTAAAAAAATTAATTTTCTTTAGTTATCACTGCACCATTAAATTTGATCACTGTATTACTGTAGCAACGCCACGATCCATCTACAGTAATTATTAATTTAAACATTTTCAAATCAAAGTGAAAAACTGTAATCAATCGTAATTTTTTCTTCAATAAGCAAACAAAATTCGGGCTATAGAGGGTTAATAACTCGTTAACGGAGCTAAATTTGACATCTTCCCAAAGAAAAATGTTGCTTGGTATCATCTCAGGAATCATACCTCGAAGGAACTTACAGACCTTTCGGGACACCCTGTATATCGCGATATCGCACTAAAGTATCAATATTTTCGTTCATTTTCCCGCCCATTTTCGCAACCACCATAAATGTACTCAATTTTTCGAGCAACTGTGTGCCGACCTCTTTTTCAATTCTCTTTTCCTCGTGACAACGACGCATGGGGATAAAAGCGCGTAACGGGCTCCGTGAACAGCACAGCTCTATCTTATCGATGACAAACGAACGATGATGCTGTTTATTTCCGCGCCCCTTCATAGACAAACGGGACAGCCAGAAATATCGATTCCTATTCCCAACGAACGACTTAATTGCTCGCGGGCTCGATAGAATCGGATGCGTTCGGTTATAAAATACACAATAAACGGATTCGTCCGCTGTACCGAAGGTTGAAAGCTAAAGGGTTCGCTGGAGGTGCTTCAATTATGTATATAGCTTTGCACGAGAACGCCAAGTACGAGCACCTGGACAAAGGCGTGGAAAGTACATGGATTTGAGTGGACCACGGAATAAAAAAAAAAGAGAAAAAAAAGAAAGAAAGAGAAAAGGAGAGAAGGAGGTGAAATCAGAGAGCGGAATCCATTAGCAAGTCCGGGGAAGCACGTTTTACCATCGACGCCCGATCTTTCATCCCCGGGGCGAAGAGTGGCGAGAGCTTTTGTGTATGTATGAATGACTGGCTGTGCGAAGTGCTAGCAAAGAGTCCACCCCTATTTTCTTCGTTCCTCTTTCTCTCTCTCTTTTGATATCTAAATCCACCTGTACCGAATTTCGAAGCGCGCGTTAAATGTTCATCTATGTATCTTTTCCGAGTCTTCTTATTGGGTCTCTTAGAGTTCTATTGATTATGTATTTGGTTTCAGTCGACGTAAATAACCTTTTCTGTAAAAAGTTAACAGCTACTCTTATTATGGGATATTATTTTCTTCTTTGCGACAGTTTGGACATATCAAGAATGTATAAATTTATGTGAATCTTGCGATTTATTTGTTGCTTGATTGTTATTTGTCTCACGTGTGTGTTATAAGTAAAACAGTTTCTTTACTTAAAAAGGGATGATTCGATATGCAAGATATCTTCCTTAAAAATTAGTTACTTTAATTATTAAATTATTAAAAGTGTTGTTTAATTACTCGTACTCTTTTTATGACTTTAAACTTTTCCATATTTAACACTAGAACTACCGTACCAGTCAAAATAACCGGTTCGTAATTTGTCATAGAAATTTTATAAATTTACAGTAGTGCATTTTTAGAGATTTTCTATAATTTTTTAAATAAAATTAGATTTAAATTTAATTTAATTTCAAATACTTATCATTTCGATTTCTTCGCTACAAATAAGTCTATTTTAATCGTCGGTAGTTCTAGTGTTAAAAATCTGTACATAGTGCGAGAATTTATGCTGAGTTTCCTTTAATTTTTAGTTTACGTTTGGAGCAACGAGGAAACAAAATTACGCGTTCCAAAAAATACAAAGATTTAAAAAAGAATTAGAAAAAGAAATCTAGCCTTTTGCACTCGAGAGGTGACTCTCACTCGCTACTTGGATTAATAGTTTTTTTTTTCTATACAAATTATTAGCATTCTAAAATAATTTATGAAATTGTTTAAGTCGTGTTAAAAATATAATTTCAAGATATCCAGTTGGCGACGTTTGATTTCTGATTTTATTTTATTTTTGAATTACAACGTTTGAGAATGAAAGTGTTACAGTTGATCATAAAATGGTAAAAAGAATAGAGTAAATATCGCTGTATTATATTTTACGAGGATATTTTGAAAACTTGAAGTCAGTATAGTAGTCAGTGTATTTTTTAATTTTTCTATGAATCTTTTTAGAGACATCTATTCCGCGTAATTTATGCGTTTGGCAGGAATATTAATTCTGATGCTTTGGACTTCCGGTGTCATTTTGTTACTTGTTTCAAGCGGTCGTATATTCGATCACATGTCAACGTAATAATTTACTGATATGCATAGTAGACATAGTGACCATAATGATTTATTAAAAGCCGGTAAATATGAAACGACTGTTAATACAGTTACATTTATATGAGTTATGAACACTCGAGTTTCAAGGGTACAGATGCATACTGTGTATTTTTCTATCAGTAATTTATTATCTTAATATCTGTCAACAAATATGATATTCCAGTTATTCTAAAATTTATTAGCTCGTAATTTGAACAACTACAAACCTGATGATTTATTTTATGATTGCACATGAACTCATGAACCAATAAAATTAGTATAATGGAATCAAACATTATAAGAACATCTTTCATTAATTCTAAATTTAAAATGAGACACGGTTAAAAATAGAAGCTTAAAAGACGCTCATAATATATTTTTACCGTTTATAATTATAAGCATTTATTTTTATTTTCAATATTACCACCGTAATTAATCAGTAGCTACTTATATTTTTATAAAGAAACATATCAAAAGCTATATATTCTTGAAACTTTATCACTTTGATTACAGGAATATGCAGTAAGTCCACGACTTACGCGATTAATTCGTTCCCAACATTTTCGCATATGTCGAATAAAACTTTAATTCAGTCAATTATTTAAATAACACGTGTTTAAAAATTAATTAAGAATAGATAGGTTACATATATATTAAAAAAATAAATAATAATAGTGAAACGTTTTACAAAACAACGTGACACTTTATGAACACTTTTGAAAATAAAATTTTACAAAAAGTACATAAGTACATAACTATATTTAGATATAGGACCGTGGTGTCACTACAGTAACACAGTAATCAAATTGAATAGTGCAGTGATAACTAAAGAAAATTAATTTTTTCAAATATAGATACATCAGTTTCTAACTTTTAAGTGACACGGTCCCATAGAGGGTTAAAACATTTTCAAATCAAAATGAAAAACTGTAATCAATCGTAATTTTATCTCCAACAAGCGGACAAAATTCTGGCTATAGATGGTTAAGTCGAAAACAATTTGAGGATCGTAGCAGGCTTCAACAACAGCTATTTACCCCTTAGCACCGTGTCAAATGCAAAGCATTGAAATATTACACGCAACTTGTGTTTGCTAATTTTCAGTCTTATAAATTGTAGTTACAGTTCGAGTTAAAATTAATCCGTGTCACAAATATAACGTGTCTTTATTGCGCGACGAGTGCGACTGGTGGTTGTAAAGCAAAGGGTTAATAATGTTCGCGCCTAAATGTAGAAATCTTAAGCTCGTGTAAAATGATTAAAATATTAATTCCACGCGATTCATTAATTACCTTTAACACGCTCAGTCGCTCGAAGAACGCGACACGAGACGTTGCTAAAACCGAGAAGCGCGTCGTAGAGCCGACGATTTATAGCCAGCAGTTGTCCCTTTCATTCTCGTTCACGCTTAGGCTCAACGATACGTATAATTGTATTGTCGCAGGACGACTCGAATTCAACAAACAAAAGTGGTTCGACGCAAAATCTAAGCGAGGTCGCGGCTCATTCCTTTCACTTTCTCCTCCTTGTTTCTATTTGTCAGTCGGTTTTCTCCATTATTCCACGCGTCTACGTCCAAATACCGTCCCCCGAATAGCGCTGCTCAAAGTCGAGACGGGAATAAGAATGGCCTCCGTCTGGGGAAAGAAGGCGCACGGGCATAAAATTATGAAGCAGGATCAAGAGGATGCCAGCGGCCTCGAAAGAGTTATGCTAATAATAAATCCCTGATATACGAAATTTATGCACACGGGTTGCCGGTGGCTTCGTACGATTTCTACGCGTGCTTTGGAAGTAGGAGTTTGTGGTTCTCTTCGTGGTAGGCAACGAGAAGAGCTTGAGTGTAAAGTGAAATGTAATAAAGTTCTGAGTACGACAGGAATAGCTTTAAAGTGAATTTCGACTCATTGAATATAAATTAAGAAGTAGTTTATATTTAGCAAATTTAATATTGAGAGTTGATAACGAAATTTCTTAACTTTCAGTTTTATTGTAACTGAGTATCAAGGACTCCGTGTTCTTCCGATATGACGAAATGTAATTGTTATACCGTCATGGACTTGTGAAATTCCATAAAATGGCATCTTAAGAAGATGCACGGTGGCTACAGAAAGTATTTACTCACATCCATTGATCAGGTTCTACGTTTCATTCCCACAGTACTAAATTTTTGTAATCGCATGAAAGTACTATGAATGGATAGGTGATGCATTCTAGGTTTAAACGTTCTGCGTTGACGGAATATTTTTTCGCGTACCGGGTATTCTATCGATGTTTGATTGATTATCCGACAAGCAACTAAGTTTCTACTGTAATTCTTCAGTTGTGGTGTATTGAATGATATCAGAGAAGTATTCTTGAGCATATATTATTTATTTAATATATTATTATTTACGATCTGAACGACGATCTGAACAATTCGATGCGCCCATAGCAGTCAAAGGGTTAATCTGTATATACACTCCTGTCCATAAGTCACCGAACACTTGTAAGTTTTTAATAAAAAGTTTGTTGAAATAAACGTTCAGCAAGCATAATTTTTTATTGTAACATGTCATATGGATTTCAGAAAATCAGTAAAATTTTCATTAAATGAACAAAATTATATAGTCGGTTACAGAAATAACCAGCCATCTTAGGCATTAAACAAATTTTGTGTACAATTATAGAGTTGTAAATTAGAAACAAAATCAATCGTTTAAGAGTTTATTAACACTTTTCAAATCGAGAAAAATATATTGGAAAAAAAAATTATATTTTAACTATTTTAAATATAAAATTATATTTCTTGAGTTCTTTTTTTCTGTACATTAGTTCGTTTCACTTAAAATCATAGATTTTTATTAACGGANCGATGGGTACATTGAAATACAAATTTTTTATAGTATCATTAGTTCAATTTATTTTGAATAAATAGATTTCTATTAGCAGCGGTTTATTTAGTATGTTTTTTATATGTAAATTTTATTTTCAGTTTACATTTTACGCATGCATGATTGTTAAAAGCATCGAAATCTGAGTTGCGTCAAATTGACGGGTTCCGTAAATCTAGTGTTAATAAACACACCATCTATGTATATTGTACCATGATACCATTGTGTATTATATCATATACGTAGATTTTGTGTTTGTTAAGGAAATAAAATTAATAGAAAAAATAGAATAAAATAATAACTACGGTTCAGCGTCGTTAGTGACCTTATTAAAAATAAATAAATCGCTAAATAAAAAAACACACACGCACAATCTTAACATTTCTTCGTTTTACAAAAAATCTTATAAGTCTCTAAGTCTTATAAGTATTCGTACCCTCGTTGCATATAAGAGAAATTTTCTGATATCAACATGTAAGATTCTGCAGTAAGTTTTTTGTTACGAATAAACAGATGCATAAATTATATGCATACAAAATTTTAACAAAATTCAATTATTGATAACAAAATTATATTAATTTTAATCTACATAATACATAATAACAGACCACAAAAGTATTCGTACCATGCTTGACAGAGTTGAGTTTATTTTCCTTATAAACATTGCTTCACTTTGAAGATGATCCCCATAGGTCATAGTCGAATAATTGAGCTTCAGATATTTAGTCTTAGTCAAAACTTTGTCGAAATAACATTGATAATCGAAAATGAGTCGAAAGAAGGCCGAGACTACTGTAGAAGAGCGTAAAATAATTTTTAAATTTCACCAAGAGGGCAAAAGTTACGTTGAGATAGCAAAACTTATTGGCAAAAGTAAATCTACTATCCAACACATAATTAAACGTGTAAAAAGTAATATTATTTTGTTAAACAAAAAACGTGTTGGAAGACCAAAGATTTTAACTGTTCGAGAAGGAAAGACTTTAACACGTTGACTGCCACGTCACCCATATTCGGGTGACAGTAAAGTTTCTGATCGGGCCGCGTCACCCGTATCGGGGTGACGCTTATTTCACTACTTGCGAAGGATATTCGTATGTGTTTAAAAAGATATTTCGCCGAGGAAGTAACAAAGCTATTGAATATTAATTAATATAAACTATATTTATTAATATAAACTTAAATTTATAATAGAATATTTGTTAATATAAACTATTGTTATAAAAGTGATACGAAAATGGTTTATTAAGAAAACTATATAGAATGTAAAACTTTAAAACATTTTATATAAAGCTGAAGCTGGTCGGGACAACTTGGACAATAAGATGTTGTTTTTTGTAAATTTTTTCTTGTCTCTGATCGGCCCATTCGACGACTTTTATCCGCATAACATTGTTTGCATGCGCGTCTAATGCTTTCTCCGGAATCATTTTTCCGAACGGCGATATTGTGCTGACTCTGACGAGTCCAGGATTTATTGTATTTTCACTCAACCCTAATAATTTTGCAGCTAATAATTCCCTAAATCTTCTAATATTCTTAAAATATCAGTGAGAATACCCAGCAGAATACGCTTCGTACAGCGGTACGCGTGGCCTGATGGAGATTTGTAAACGCGCGTGGCAGTCTACGTGTTAATACACATGTGAAAAAAATCCAAGAATTAGCGCCCCTAAGTTAGTCCGTACGTAAATTGTGTGTCTGTTTGACCTGAAATGAAAATTTGACAATTTAACCGTTTGAGTCCCAGACGGTATTGAAAAAACACTGTCAAAGAATCCCAAAAGCGCGATCGCGCTTTCCCTATAAATGTACAAAAATACCCAAGCAGCGCGATAGCGCTTGTTTAATTTTATGTCGAGAAATACCAAGCGGCGCGATAGCGCTTCTTGTGTGTGGCAGGTAACGTGATTCTCGTGTTTTTTTCATCGCTCCGTCACTTTTATTGCAGTTTGCGAAGTGATCGGACGTATTCTTCCGTATTCTTCAGTTATTTTGTAATATATTATTGCATTATTATAGTACTATTTCACCTATTGTAAAATATACTATGTACGTTAAAAGGAGCTGTGTGATCTACTTGCGTCAGTAAGTCTGACCGCTCGACTTCGACAATACGTAACGCACCGTCAGTTGTCCACAATGCTCGAAATGTGCTGGGTTTTCTCGACATAAAATCTGAACAGCGAGATCGCGCTGCTTGGGACTCAAACGGTTAATAAGTAGCAGGTCGTCGCATAAGTAATACGAGTGTTTTACAAAATTGGGAATAAATATGAAAATGTATTAAAAGGAGCGTCAAGAGTTTGGTATACGGATAAATATTCGAAAAATGATGGAAAATGTATCGATGTATCAAAATTTAATAAGTAGCAGATCGTCGTATAAGTAATACGAATATTTTACAAAATTGGAAATAAATATGAAAATGTATTAAAAGTAGCGTCAAAAGTTTGGTACACGGATAAATATTCGAAAAATGATGGAAAATGTATCAATGGTTAACTTTTATAAATAAATTGCTTTATTTCACCCTGTTTGGAAAGAAAAATATATTCACATTACTTATGGGATAACCTGATATATATTTATGACAACGTGCAGTGCATATAAAATTTACTAATTTTTGTTTCATTTTTGTAATTATTATTTTAACCATTTGCGCTGGAAAAACGTGCCACGCACTTCGGGACGTTCATGTTTTAAAGTGGCGAACGACGTGTTGTATACGCCTGTAAGTAATTGTCGCAGAAATAAAAATAACGCGCGCGGGGCAC
>SMSQ01018902.1:6489-22020 GCA_019453375.1 Ctenoplectra terminalis | reverse complement strand
TTCTCTCTCTGTTCTTGCCTTTTTAACGCTATCTAATATCTATAATATCTATAATAAAGGTAACAATTCTTTGCACATATTTTTTACAAGAAATCACGGAAAATCCCCAAAACTACATTATTGTAAATTTATAAAATTTCCATAATAATTTCTATAATATTACTTTCCATCTATATCTTTTTCTCTCTCTGTTCTTGTCTTTTTAACGCTAGAACTACCGGCGATTAAAGTAGACTTATCTATACCAAAGAGATCAAAATGAAAGGTATTTTAAAAAATATCTGTAACAAGGGTAACAATTCTTTGCACACATTTTTTACAAAAAATCGCGGAAAATCCCCGAAACTACATTATTGTAAATTTATAAAATTTCTGTGAGAAATTACGAACCAGTCATTTTGACTCTAGTACTAGGTAGTTCTAGTGTTAAGGGTCCTAAGTACCGTTTTTTAGATAACTTGTTGGGTGATTTTATTTCTTTATCGAAAGTTCCAATGGAAGTTGAAGAATTTTTTTTTGTTTCTTTATAGCGATTTATAATATTAAATATATTTCGTTATTCTTTTTGTTACTCCACGGTCGATTAAAACAAGGTTTTTATTTTCTTCTGGAAGCATGTATAAACGTATCACCTTAACTCAACGTTTACACCATATTTAATGTCCAGAGAATTATAATAAAACACAAAATAAACTGGATTGTTAACGTACTGGACTGTAATATATAAAAACGAAACAGAAACCATTACATCGGATATACCGAACTCACCGCATAGCTTGCTCGCCTATACAAACGCGCATACAACGAAACATAACGATTTTTCACCTTTTTTATATTCATTTTTCATGTCACTGAACGATAACAGAACATGTTTCTTAACTGCGTACTGCTGAAGTAATTTGTTAAACGATAACAAATAAAATGAAAATATATAAAGTTTGTTTCATTTATGAAGCATATAATTATATTAAAGAATTTTTTAAAAAATTATCCTATATTTTAAATTCACGAGAAGAATTTGATCTACAACAATTTTTACGTCCATTTGCTTGCAATCTACCTTATATTTATTAAATATAACTTTCTTTCTATCTCTCTAATTATACAATTTTAGTGATCAATCAAACGCGACGCTAATTCCCTGTAATTAAGACTCTCTAAGGCTTAATCTAGAAAGGTTTCTCGAAACAGAATGTCCACGATACACGCTTTAACACATCAAACATTAATCACCAGCCAATCACTTCGCATGCACTTGAATATCTCAAACGACGAATGATCGATAACCAACCATGTTTTAGTCGCTTAACTCTTGACTTTCCATCGCTTAATCGTACTTGTTTCGTTCCTTGACAGCTCTCTAATTAATTTACGACTGTACCAGTTCCAAAGTGATCCATTACACAATTTTAACTCATTTAGCACTCCGTTTGTCAAATTAAATAGCTCTTTGCATCACAACAGCTCTCATGAATAATCTAATAACGTGGAATGTGGAAGATAAAATTCTCAACTTTTATACGTTTAAGGGAAAAAGAATTCATTTTAAAAATTGATTGCTCCACGATCCGACTGTTCACAACGAGCGCATAATTTTATTCAACTTCTGGATAGTATATCCAAACACGGAAATTTTAACTTGCAAAGTGAAGCGTTGACAGTGAGAATTCATTCTTGGTTGAACTTTTTTATCTGTCCAGTTTGTTTTAATTCAATAAATGCTTGACCGTCTGTTTTAACACTGGAACCACCGAACCAATCAAAATGACTGGTTCGGGTTAGGTTCTTGGGGAAAAGTTTCCTGGTTTCTTAAAGTAAAACAAATAGTGGTCACAGATTTTGTAAAAAGTAATATGTTTGTTCGTTCGTGTCGCGGTTTCAATCTCGCGAAGCTTCTCCTGGTCGAGGTTGTAACTCCCGACGTAACCTTTTCGGGGGTACGAGATCTTGGCGCGACGTTATCCGCGAATTTAATTTTGGATAACTGATTTAAGATGGTCCCGACTGTTGGACCTTTGGGTAATTTTCGATACGAATGTCTGTGTCCCGATCGATGGACTCGTGATTCTATAATTCTAGTGTAATGTCCCGACTGCTGGACTCGTGGTTTTAGAATGCTATGGTGATGTCTCGACTGGTAGACGTGTGTTTTTAGAATGACTTCTCTTCTTCCTGCACGACGGTGGAAGGACGAGAGGGCACACTGATTGGTCATCGTTCGAAATCGGCGATTTACCAATCAGCGTGCTCCTTAGATACCGCGACCACCCCTTCCAGTGCGCCCTTAGCGCGTTTTTTCTGTGGAGAGGGTGTCGCGATACCTGGAAGACGCGAGGACTTCGGAGGTTCGGCAAGGCCGCGGAGTTTCCGCCAGGTACGAATGTCCGAGCACGTGTACCGGTCGATGTACCGTTCTTAATTACGCTTGGGAAACTCCGAGTTCGTGACAGATGGTCGGCTATCGAGGACAACCAAAAAATAAACTCTACGGTCATTGTAAAAAAAGGCCGGTTGGACGGGTGTAATATTCGAAAATGTCTTCGCTCAAAAATAGCCTCTTAATTGCGAGTCTGTCATAAATCGACCAACGAAAATCCTCACGTTTCTGTTCCTTCGGACGGAACAATGTTTGTTGACTCCCACAGTGTTCGTGGAGTCGATAATATAGCATCAAAGATGCCAACACGTTTTATAACAATAAACAGATAAATATATTTGTATCAGATAAGACAAAGTTCACAATGTAATAGTTCACAGTTCTAGTACAGTTCTTGTTCAATGATAATACAATTCTAACTTGTTGTTCCTGGTACAGTTCACGTTCAAATACAGTTCTTAATGCAGTTCACAATTCAATTCTCATGCAGTTCGCAGTTCAATTCTAATGCCGTTCACAGTTCAATTATCATCTTATTCTCTCATAGTTCTAATCTTGACAGTCCTTAAATATTAGACACCCTTGTTAGGCGTGTCATCGCCAAGAGGGTGGAAGGCATGCTATGTCCAATCAGTACTAAATTCTGGTGTCAAGAGAGGTGGTCAATGTCACGCCCTCAGAGTTCGTATGTCAGTCCTAAGTCAGGTAGGTGCAAATGTGACGGTGTCAGAAGGTCGCAGCTGAGGTACGCGTGCGTCAGTTCTTGGTGAGGTTTTAGGGTACGGCACTTTTCTATTGAGCAGAAGTCGACAAACACCGAAATATTCGCCGGTTTCTAGGTCGTAAACTAATAACATGCCAGATGTGAAAATGACCGTTCTCAAAATAGCTAGAGTTCGTCCGTATCATAAATTAAGTCGTTCGCTGTCCTTAACAATGTTCGTGACAAAAAAATTTATTGTTACAGTATTTTAAGAGATACAAAAATTTACATAATGACAAAAAGGATTCAAAATTTTTTTCTAAATCCATTGATATATAATATGATAGATTTGCCTCCTACAGTTTTGTAAATTTTCTTATAATACGCAAACCGTGCGAATCCGAGTTATTATTTTCATATAATACGCTAAAGTTTTTTTTATATCTATGATAGTTTTCGAGACAGCATTTTTCTGTTGAAACTTCAAGGGGTCATTTCGCCCCCTAAATTTGCGATTGAGCAGCCATAAAAAATGCGTGTCCTTTATTTTCACCTGCTTAATGTATCCACCAAGTTTCAATAAAATCGGAGACGGACAGTTCGATATGTTTCCTTGTTAGTCTAACGCTAACTTTCGTCTTGCTTTCTATCTGCTTGTGCATATGTCCGAAGCGAAATGAACTTAACCGCTTTCGCATAAAATCAATGTACTCCTGAGTGTGAATTCACGTGGTTGCTAATGACCCATTCTGGTTGACGCAACTTTAAAAAAGCTAAATAATAATTTGTTTTGCACGCTGCAGCGCTATCGCGGCTATCTTTATGTAATTCAGATACATATATGTTCAGACTGGCTATCCAACAATATTTCTCGTTTTCCTATCGCATTGTGATACTAAACAATAGATTGCACACGAATGCACTCGCAAAATGCAGGTCAACTGCACTGTAAACCATTGGTCAAAACATACATATTCACGCGGATAGCCGAAAACATGTGAGAGCAGAGAAAGAGAGAGAGAGAGAGAGAGAGAAAAAATCGGGTAATACGAACGATGTAAAGTGTGATCAATGTTTCCTAAATAACTGAAAGCGTCTGATAAATGCAACGCTCACGGTGAAAAATTCCCGGTAATTCCACGTCGATCAACAAGCTTTTCGAAATCGAATCGACGAGTGCATCGAGTATAATTTGATTTCTTTCTCCCACGGGCTTGAAAGCGCGTCCATCGAGGCGAAATAATGATAACAAATTTCAATGGAGAAATTCAAAGACGAAAATATCGAAGCAACAAAACAGCATGAATTACGCTGCGTATTCCGTCGTCGACTGTTTTTCACGTTTCAATTACTGCGTGCAAATCTTTTGCAAACGTTGCACAATTTCTCTCTCTCTCTCTCTCTCTGTCTGTTTTTTTTTTGACGATGAAAATTTGTCCCGCGTTTCCCACGAAAAATCACGTTCCACCGAGCCATTGCGATTGCACGAGATTTTCGCGTCGAAATCGCGTGCATTATTATAATCCTTTAATAAACAGCGAGAAACCGTTCAAAAAATGGACACGCAAGCTGAAACCTCATAATCTGCAAATATCGAATTCAAATTTGACTCAGAGTGAATTATTCATGAGGCTGGAAACATTTTCGCTACGCATCCTGAACGCTGTCAGCGAGCCCATCATAAGTTATTTCCGGCGCTCTAGAAATTCCTATATTTTCACGGATCTCGTTATCCGACAGGAAAATGAAAATTATTATAAAATGTTAAATAAAACTGTGCGGTTTTTGTTACCGCGTTACGATTGGCTTTCGACGCAATGTTTGTTGACTATTAAATTTCTTTGCAAACACTATTGATGCGTATCTCGCCATTTTCCGATCGTTCGAATGGATTACCGCTGAAACAACTCGCGCGATTGAAACGCGAAACAAAGGTTGAGGTTAAAAAACAATAAGCACGATTCTGAATACAAAGTAGATAATTGTTGGAATATCACATAAAATATTGCGCAGTTTTAACTGTACTTTTGAACCGTTTATCGAACGAAGTATCAGGATACACGGTTTGAAAGGTATTTCCGCTTTAATTGCGATGATATATTTTCCAATTATTCGCTTCGTTGCAATAAACTGAACTTTTACAAAAAATAGTACGGTAGAATATACTAATACAAGAGTTGAACCGGAAAAAGAAATTACATTCGTGATTGTCGAATATGCATCTTCGCCAGCTAAATCACTTATTTCCGCTGAAATTTTTTTTATTATACTCGTTGACGCTTTACTTGAGCATCGACGATTTCCTTCCATTCGTCGTATCTTCCGAATTGGTTCAGCTCGTTACGTACGTTCTTGTCGCGTTTTTAACACTAGGTTTACGGGCATCGATTGGATCATTTTGATGGGTACGTCGAAATACAAATTTTTGTAATATCATTGGTTCAGTTTATTTGAAATTAATAGATTTCTATAATCGGAGATTTATTTAGTACATTTTTCTATACAAATATTATTTTTAATTTACATTTTCCGCACGCATCATTGTTAAACTTAACCGTTTGAGTGCCACGGGTCTTTGTTGTTTCCCAATCGAAAATTGCCAAGCGGCGCGATAGCGCTTATCTTATTCCGCGTTCAAAAATGCCAAGGAGCGCGATTGCATATATTTAATTATTATTTTTTATAGTCAATTCTATATTATTTAGTTCATTGTATTATTCCAGTAATGGTTGTTTATAGGAATAAAAACGTGTACACCTACAGAGTGTAATATTACTCCAATTTTATCTTAATTTACCTAAGACTGAACGGTCGCCGTAAAATCACGCATCGACGGAAACCGAGCGTGTTGCGATTGTCAGCTTCGCAGCCTAGACGCATAACAGAAGAAGGGCAATATCGTCGCTTGGCACTCAAACGGTTAAGTACAAAATCTGAACTGCGTCAAATTGACGGATTCCGTAAATCTAGTGTTAATCTCGCGGAGCTTCTGTTTCTTGTCGGGGTTGTAAGGCCCGACGTAACCCTTTCGTTAGTACGAGATCTCGACGCGACGTTATCCGCGAATTTAATGTTGGATAACTTATTTGTCGATGTCCCGACTGATGGGCCTTCCGATGTTTTTCGATTCGTTCCTTGCGACTGTTGTTAAAAGAATGTCTTCCGTTCTTCCTGCGCGACGTTTCGAAGAACGAGGAGGCACACCGACTGGTTTTCATTCGAAACCGGTGATTTGCCTTATTTATATTGTTGCGCCTTGGTCTCCCCTGATTTCTTGTCAGGGGACTCATCTTCTCTTTATTTACAAATTGATCACTAAGAACTATATTACAGCGTATTTACGAACTTGATTATCATATACAATTGTGATACCGGAAGACAAGAACCACGGTGCGTCCGCACTCGTTCGTGGTTTCGGCGATACTCGCTTTGTCAACACTTTTCCTTGGCACCCCTTCCGGCGGGCCTTGCGACACCGCTCGATTAAAGACTTGTTTCCACTGTTACCCGTAATCGGACGCCAAGTTGAGTCCGATCTGAAGGGTTCATCCACAGTGTCGCAACAATATTTTGCCTATTTGATTTATCGAGGTCAACCAAAAAAATGAAATTCTAAGTTCATTGTAAAAAAAGGACGGTTGTATGGCTGCAATATTCTAAAATTTCTTTACTTAAAAATAGCCTCTTAACACCTTGCACTACTTTGACGAGTCTGACTCGTGATGAAAATTTTGTGCCAAACTTGAATATCACGAGTCAGACTCGTTGTTACACTTCCATGCCAAACATGAATATCACGAGTCAAACTCGCTGTTACACTTCCATGCCAAACATGAATATCACGAGTCAGACTCGTTGTTACACTTCCATGTCAAATATGAATATCACAAGTCAGACTCTAAAGTATTTAAAAAAAATTTGTTATCCAAATTCATTTGAATTTCCAAAGAGCTCCATCGCGTGAAGTAAATACGAGCCTTCCGCGACCATTCCGGCGGCCAAGTTTGGCACGGCTTTTTCAGAGTTTCGGCGTAGTGCAAGGGGTTAATTGCGAGTCTCTCATAAATCGACCAACGATAATCCTCACGTTTCTATTCCTTCGGACGGAACACTGTATCTTCGTAACTCCTCGACCGGGAACAAATTGACAGAAGAAGATTTAAATTTTGCTGTTGTTCGGGAACACCATCGAATTCTCCGGCGTCGCGAAGTAAGGGTCATTCCATTTGCTTCTCGACACGTTCCTTCCACTTTGCCGGGTCTTTCTGGACACAGGAATGCTTAACTTTTGAATTGCAGACGTGACTCTTCGTTTTCGAGAGGTATACACTACCGGCCGAAAGTTTCGAATTGCTTTCCAGTTTGTATCTACGAGATGTGACAATAAAGTTTTGAGAATAATTTGCGGCGACGCTCCTACACTCGTCACCAGAGGGATCATGTGTAAGATCCCTCTTTCTATGGATGTCAAGATCTTCTGACCAGACTTCGCTATTGCTGCATCTAATGTTTCGATACGTTGTCTTCGCGTCACTGCGATGTTTGTTGCCTGCTTCACCTGTAGGGTATTTCCTGGAGGTACTGAAAATTCAATCAAGAATATCTTGAGAAATATTGAATATTTTGTATTATTGGAGTGTGTCTGGCCGATCGTGAAGATCTTGAAAAATGTTCAATATCTTATATTATTTGGGTCTTTTTATTTAATGGTGAATATTTTGGAAAATATTATTTGAGTTTTTGTATTTGATCATGAATATCTTGAAAGATATTGAATGTTTTATTTTATTTGAGTATTTTTATGTAATGATGAATATTTTGGAAACTAATGCATATTTTGTATTATTAAAGTATCTGTGTTTAATCATGGATATCTAAAAAGATATTAAACATTTTATATTATTTAAATATCTCTATTTAATTATGAATATCTTGAAAAATAGTATTAGAGTATTTCTATTCAATCATGAATATCTCGAAAAATATTGAGTATCTCTATCGAATCATGAAGATCTCGTAAAATATTGAATATCTTATATTATTTGACTATTTTCATTCAATCATGAATATTTTGAAAAATATTGAATATCTTATATTACTTGAGTATCTCTATCGAATCGTGAAGTTCTCGAAAAAATATTCAATATATTATATTATTTGAGTATTTCTATTCAATCATGAATATCTGAAAAAAAAATATTAAATATTTTATATTATCTAAGAATCTCTATTTAATCGCGAATATCTAAAAATATATTTGAATTTTTCTGTCCAATCATGAATATATAAAAAAATATTAAATATTTTATATTATTTAAGTATCTCTATTTAATCATGAATATCTGGAAAAATATTATTTAAGTTTTTCTATTCAATCATAAATATCTAAAAAAATATTAAATATTTTATTTTATTGAAGTATCTCTATTTAATCACGAATATCTCTAAAAATATTTGAGGTTTTCTATTCAACCATGAATATCTCCTAAAATATTCAATATCGTATATTATTTGAGCATCTCTATTCAGTAATAAATATTTTGAAAAATACCAGACATCTGCCCCTACAATAAGAAATATTTCTAGCCAGAAGGACGAAGTCTACCAATGTTAAAAATTTCAACAAAATCGATGAAGGTCTTGCATTCTCCTTCTAAGACGTCGGCTTGCCATGAAGTCTTACTAACGAATCCACCATCCAGCCAAAAAAGAAACACCTTTCTTTTCCTTTTCGTCCTTTCTTCTCTTCCTTTCAACTCCTTCATCGTGGCACAGATTCACTTACAATCTTAATTTGATAAATTAAACAAGCATCAGACTATCGTCTTCAAAGTAGTCTCCTTAACTCTCTATAACACCATGCGACTTATTACTAGAACTTACATACGATGTATCTGTATTTTCGCTAATTTTATTTCATTTAACTATCACTGCGCTATTAAATTTTATTATTACATCATTACATCGATGCATCACGCTTTTCAATTCCTTTCATTTAATTCGTAAATTCCTTGGAACGTGAAGTGATTCCAAACTTTTGGCCGGTAGTGTCTTTCTGGTTTCAGCCACATCCAGCGCTGCAAAGCGAAATAAATTTCGCTCTTATTGTTAGTTAAACGATCACTGCGCACAGTCGTGTGGAAGATACGCTACACCTATATCCCGCTGCTTATGTCGCTTATATTCTATTCAAAGTGTCTGAAATTATGCTTGTTTGTGAATATCGTGGTCTCGTTACGAAACTGTTTTGTTGAGGGTAAATTTCGAAACTTATAAGACCCTATACTGCACTTTGAGCTAGCGCTTATTGGATGGATCAAGTATAACTTCCAAGTTCAACGTGTTCAGTTGAATACCTAATTTCCTAGTGTCCGGGAAAAACAGACAAATCAAAATTGTTTTTCAATGTAATATGTACACACGCTATTTCCTTTTCGCATGAAATAGTACGCTCGATAATTTTCGTAATGAAATTTCTAACTGAAACGCTAAATTTATAAGAATCTACACGACTGTTTTTTCAGTAAAGAATTTATTTGTCTGCTTTGGTCATCAGAGAATTAATTTTATTATTATAAATCTGAAGAATAGATATTAGTTAAATTCTTTAACACTAAAACTACCAAAGCGGTCAAAATGACCGGCGTGTAATTTCTCATAGAAATTATTAGGTTGGAAACTATGAAACGAGCGTTGCGTCAATTCGTGCGGCATATACGAGTCCAATTTTTTGACTTTATTTATTCCACGCAAATGTTTTAACACAGCCGTACGACTAGTTTCTAGTTTAGACCCAAGTGTTCGACCAGTTGTGCGTGGATCGGATTCCACGGTCGTCCTTAATTCCTCGTTATGAATATGGGCCGGTGGTCTTCCTCGAGGCTCATTCACGATACTCAAATTGACAGAATGAAATTTTCGGAACCAATATCGAGCATTTTTTTTCATCGGTGGATCCATCTCCGAACGCCTGATTAATATTTCTCGAAGCTTGAGCCGCGGTATGATTTAATTCAAACTCGTACAAGAAGAGTAGATGTAAATCGCGTTTTGTTTTCATCTGGTTTAGGATAAAAATTAAATAAAAATGGGTTACAAACACGAAAAAATTTTACAAAATGAGTAAGAAGAATACCTTTTAGTTTTATAAATAAAAATATCGAGCACGCGTCACAATGTATCTCTCTCAGTCGCAACTGAACACAGACTAAACAAAAAACGCCCGTTTTATAGTTTCCAACCTAATATTAGGTTGTCCCAAAAGTTTCTGTCGTTTTTAATGAGTAATGGATACATAATATTATATGTTTTACGATATATTATTATTTTATACAGGATTCATTTTGCGCTATTTTTCCTCCCATCTCTCGTTTAACAAATAAGGCTGAATGTTTANCATGAATATCTCCTAAAATATTCAATATCGTATATTATTTGAGCATCTCTATTCAGTAATAAATATTTTGAAAAATACCAGACATCTGCCCCTACAATAAGAAATATTTCTAGCCAGAAGGACGAAGTCTACCAATGTTAAAAATTTCAACAAAATCGATGAAGGTCTTGCATTCTCCTTCTAAGACGTCGGCTTGCCATGAAGTCTTACTAACGAATCCACCATCCAGCCAAAAAAGAAACACCTTTCTTTTCCTTTTCGTCCTTTCTTCTCTTCCTTTCAACTCCTTCATCGTGGCACAGATTCACTTACAATCTTAATTTGATAAATTAAACAAGCATCAGACTATCGTCTTCAAAGTAGTCTCCTTAACTCTCTATAACACCATGCGACTTATTACTAGAACTTACATACGATGTATCTGTATTTTCGCTAATTTTATTTCATTTAACTATCACTGCGCTATTAAATTTTATTATTACATCATTACATCGATGCATCACGCTTTTCAATTCCTTTCATTTAATTCGTAAATTCCTTGGAACGTGAAGTGATTCCAAACTTTTGGCCGGTAGTGTCTTTCTGGTTTCAGCCACATCCAGCGCTGCAAAGCGAAATAAATTTCGCTCTTATTGTTAGTTAAACGATCACTGCGCACAGTCGTGTGGAAGATACGCTACACCTATATCCCGCTGCTTATGTCGCTTATATTCTATTCAAAGTGTCTGAAATTATGCTTGTTTGTGAATATCGTGGTCTCGTTACGAAACTGTTTTGTTGAGGGTAAATTTCGAAACTTATAAGACCCTATACTGCACTTTGAGCTAGCGCTTATTGGATGGATCAAGTATAACTTCCAAGTTCAACGTGTTCAGTTGAATACCTAATTTCCTAGTGTCCGGGAAAAACAGACAAATCAAAATTGTTTTTCAATGTAATATGTACACACGCTATTTCCTTTTCGCATGAAATAGTACGCTCGATAATTTTCGTAATGAAATTTCTAACTGAAACGCTAAATTTATAAGAATCTACACGACTGTTTTTTCAGTAAAGAATTTATTTGTCTGCTTTGGTCATCAGAGAATTAATTTTATTATTATAAATCTGAAGAATAGATATTAGTTAAATTCTTTAACACTAAAACTACCAAAGCGGTCAAAATGACCGGCGTGTAATTTCTCATAGAAATTATTAGGTTGGAAACTATGAAACGAGCGTTGCGTCAATTCGTGCGGCATATACGAGTCCAATTTTTTGACTTTATTTATTCCACGCAAATGTTTTAACACAGCCGTACGACTAGTTTCTAGTTTAGACCCAAGTGTTCGACCAGTTGTGCGTGGATCGGATTCCACGGTCGTCCTTAATTCCTCGTTATGAATATGGGCCGGTGGTCTTCCTCGAGGCTCATTCACGATACTCAAATTGACAGAATGAAATTTTCGGAACCAATATCGAGCATTTTTTTTCATCGGTGGATCCATCTCCGAACGCCTGATTAATATTTCTCGAAGCTTGAGCCGCGGTATGATTTAATTCAAACTCGTACAAGAAGAGTAGATGTAAATCGCGTTTTGTTTTCATCTGGTTTAGGATAAAAATTAAATAAAAATGGGTTACAAACACGAAAAAATTTTACAAAATGAGTAAGAAGAATACCTTTTAGTTTTATAAATAAAAATATCGAGCACGCGTCACAATGTATCTCTCTCAGTCGCAACTGAACACAGACTAAACAAAAAACGCCCGTTTTATAGTTTCCAACCTAATATTAGGTTGTCCCAAAAGTTTCTGTCGTTTTTAATGAGTAATGGATACATAATATTATATGTTTTACGATATATTATTATTTTATACAGGATTCATTTTGCGCTATTTTTCCTCCCATCTCTCGTTTAACAAATAAGGCTGAATGTTTAGTTAAACATTGCTAGACGAAAGCATTGCGTGAAGATAACGGAAGGAACTTTTGGGACAACCTAATATATAAATTTACATCGATTCAGTTTGGCGGATTTTTCACGATTTTCTGTGAAAAATATAGCTAAAGATCTGTTCTCCTTATGTTTTGTATTTTCTTAGAATATCTATTATTTTTATTTCTTTGGGTACAAGTAGGTCTGCTTTAATCGTCGGTAGGTTTAGTGTTAAAAATTCTTAACTCTCTATGGGCCCGTGTGATTTAAAAGTTACAAACTGATGTATCTATATTTTAAAAAATTAATTTTGGTTAGTTATCACTGCACTATTAAATTTGATTACTATATTACTGTAGCGACACCACGATTCATCTACAGTAATTATTAGTTTAAACATTTTCAAATCAAAGTGAAAAACTGTAAGCAATCGTAATTTTTTCTCCGATAAGCAGACAAAATTCGGGCTACAGAGGGTTAAATTATTATTATCTTTTTATGTTTTTACATTATATGATTCCTTTATTAGTAAAAATATACCAATTTTGTTTCATTTAAAACTCAATCGTAATCAATCGTAATTTTTTCTCCAATAAGCAGACAAAATTCGAGCTATGGAGGGTTAACTTTAAAAAAATGAAAATTCTAAGTAATCGAAATAACCTCTATAATTAAGTAACTCGTGTCTAATATTATAACCCATCCACCAATACAAAATTATTTAGCTTTCGTTCGAAATTTGTTTGAAATATAGAGAGCCTGAACTTCTACATTTGCTAAAACTTACACCGTTGTTCTCCCCTGCACCTTACTTTCCACGAACAACAAACATTTCCCATAAATCAACATATTTTCTGCTCAAGAATCTCTCGAGCAGAAAGTGCCTGACACCCACATATTCTATGAAAGAACTTTACATAAAGACACACAACACTCTCTAAAAAAAAAGAAACACTCGCGATTCTTTTGACCTCCCTAAACGACCAACGAAAAGAAAAAAAAAGAAAAAAAAAACGAAAAACAAACTTCCTTATATCTTCAATCTTCGTCACACGAAATTCCATTAAATTGTCAAAACCATCACGCTTCATTTATTCTTGACGCAGCCACGCTGCAGCGGCTTACACAAGACCTTCGGCCAACTATCGAACCATTTTCTCATCCATATCGAAATCGTAATTCGATCGTTCGTAAGTCGACGAACGAGTGCACTTAACGTCGCTACGCTCCATCCTGCATTTCTCGACGGTGCAATCAATTGGTCGGCTGCTAATTACAATTACAAATAGCCATCCGTCCTTTCGTCTACCGTTTTCACGATCGACCTTCGTCGCCTCTGCTAAACTATATCCCACATATTTCCGTCTTTATCCACCAGGACACGACGCCGATTTCCTATTCGCCGCATGCCCTCTTACGCGTATCTACGCCGAGCTGTACTCATAGATATGCAAATCCTCGGCAACGGAGGCTGCGAGCCGACCTGGCTTCCGAACTAAACGAGTATTCAGCTGAACCTCGAAATTACGCGTCCATTGGTTGTATAGCACGCGATTAATGTTAGGAAGCGAACGTTGGTAACATTTTACGTAATAACTGCACGATTTATGGTTGATGGAAAGTTGGGCTTGATGGGGATGAAAAATATGCAGCGGGTAGAAGTTGGTCGCGACCAGGTGCTATTCTAGGCGAAGCGTATGCAAGGGACTAAGAAGAGGCGGCATTAATCGCAGTTCGGTGGAAGTTAGATAGGCGAAGGCCGATACGGAACTAACTGTATCATTATTCTTATAATTAAATTAAGAAAGTTAAAAATGGTACCTTTGGAAGGGAAGAAGTTTAACCTTTCCGCTACAGTGATTTAAAAACTAAAAGAGCTCTTTCATGTAGATTTATACGGCTTTTATTAACCCTGCTACGGCCCTTGGGTCATTTTTTACCCAATCGAGTTTTTCTTTCGGTAAAAAATTTTCTACTTGTAAGAGGAAGAGAGAGAGAGAGAGAGTGAAAGGGAGAGGACGGAAGAGATAGACACTGACACGTTTCGGAAGGGTTTTCAGGAATGACCAAACACTGGCACGTGGGGTTACTTGGTTTATTAAAAATTATAAAAGTTCAATATTATTATTGCCGCACTGCTCTGCCTCGCCACTCTCTTCCCTCGCAACAATCGTACAATAATGCTTCGCGCCCCGAACATTCACGCACTTAGGTACATTTACCCTCAGTCGCTCTATCTTTTTCTTACACGTATCCCTTTCCACTCGCACCCAAAATCTTAGCATCCATTTGTAAGCGGAAGAGAGGGAGGTAGAGGAATGTGATTGACAATAGACACTACGATATTCCGAAGGGTTGTCAGAAATGACCAAACGCTGGTACGTGGGGTTACTTAGTTTATTAAAAATTTTTAAAGTTAATATTATTATTAACCCTTTTAGCATATTAACCCATTTATACTTAAACACAGATCTCTTGTGATGAGTATAATAAGGCTCTAACGGAGGCGCAATGATATATCGTCGTTCGGTGCACTCGCCAAAAATACCAACGACGATATATCGTTGCGCCTCCGTTAGAGCTTTATTATGCTCATCACAAGAGATCTGTGTTTAACACGTTCCGTGCCACGCCGTTTTTGCCCAACATGATCTCTAGGCTATTCGCTGTTTTGACTAAAAATTGATATATTGTCACACAATATGTCATTACATCGTCAATCCATAAGTAATTAGCTTGTTTAGAATAGTTGCGACACCGTGTACCATTTATGGTACACGTTAAAAAAACAAAAGGGCAAAGCGGTAAATGTTAGAAAACGTTGCGCTTCCTGCTATAAAAAAAATGTAAAACAGTATGGTACTAAAGTAGCAAGGCAAAAAACTAAAAGAGTTGTGACGTTTTGCAGCGATTGCCCGAATAAGCCATTTCTATGCATCCCTTGCTTTAAAAAAATCAACCATTACTTGTAGTTCATAATTATTGTACGTATAACAAATAAACAAATTTATGGGCTTTGTTCTATACTGCTTTTTGTTTAATGCCTCATTCTTTTAGTGGAAATATATTTTATAGAATTAAATTTATCATAAAACATATGTTTTTGGCGGATTAAATGAATACGTCTGCGTGTACC
>SMSQ01018901.1:13639-36963 GCA_019453375.1 Ctenoplectra terminalis | reverse complement strand
CTAGACCTTACGAATCAAAACATATTTATCATCTCAGAAAGTACCGTTCTCTTTGAAAACCATCCCACATCGCACCAAAGTTCTACGAAAAATCGCGCAACTTCCACAATTATCCTCCACCTTGAAATTGCGAAAACACGAGAACCATCTCGACACGGACTAAGCAACCGTGAGTCAACCGCGCAATTACGATGCATCAACCCGGCTAGCCTCTACCGAAAACGATGATGACATCTAATCCGTTTACATCCTGGAGGGATAAGTGTGTAATAAGGTGGACGAGCCGGTCCTCGGCGTTCCTCCCTCATAAATTGCTGCTTATCTTGAGCAGCGTGATCCACGCCGCCCCATTGTCATGCTAATTCACGATTACCTGTCCTCTCCTCCCAATCTTGGTCACAGCCAGCCACGATTCCATCCTGCTCGGCCGCGTTATATTTAGATTGATGCCGCAGCCATGGTCTAGCTTACTACTTGGCGGCGATGACGAGGAGAAGGACGCGCCATTAGGCCGCCACTCTCAAATACAACGTGCAATTAAACAGCGTCGCCGTGGTGACGCTTCTAAGCTATTAATCAGCCTAGCCGGATGCGAACATGCATGGCTCGACGTGCAGAGAATCTTTAATAACGGGATTATTAATCGTTTTTAGTCCCGACTCCCTCGTGTCCTGACTGTTACGAGCACTTCCAATTTTGTTTTCTTTTTTTTTCTTCTTTTCTCTCCTTTTTTCGTTCTTTTTTCGTTCTTTTTTCCTCTTTTTTTCTCTTTTTACTTTTCGGATCCCAGGCAGAGAACACGGTTTCCATGCTAGAATTACAAGATATCAGCCTTCGAGCGGGTTACACTGGATTTCTTTTTGCGTTCGCCGAGCGCTGGTATTTCTGGGCTGAACCGATCGCGTTCGACGGTAAACTAAACTGGCCATCGCGCCGCAAGAAACATGACGGGAATATTTAATGATCGGGATTATTAATTGCCTTGGGTCGCGCGTTGTGCAACTGCTTTCGTTCGCGCGGGATTTTGCAGTAAGCCTGGTTTGAAAATTTCAACGGGTTCGGCGAGGTTGAGCGCGTGGATTGATTATTCGATAGACGCTTGGGAACGACCGAAGTTAAGGTGTTCGGATCGTTTCGGTAAGTACGTCGTGTAACGCAACTTAAGGAACTTCAAATTTGTGTTTGTTAATCATCATACGTTCCTCGGGTGAGTTTTCAACCATTTTCTGTTTTTTAACAGTGTAAAATATTTTATTTCTTTTCGATTATATATCGACGTTTTCTCCAATTATTTAATTGGCTTTGAAACGGGAATAATCTGGAAAAATAATGTTTTTTGCATCGGAATTTTGTCCAGTTTCTTCAGAATTATTACTATTTTTTTATTAAGGAAGCATATATTCACATGACTCCTATTATTCTTCTTCTATGTCGATCATATAAATTTATATTCGTTCTACTTACAAGGAATGTTACAAAATTAACATACACCGATTTTGATGAAATTTTAATACGATATAGATCTCGAAAAAATATTAAACACATATTTTTTCACATAGGTCATCGTTCACTTTGAACTATAGATGAAAGAAACAAAGTTTAAATGCACGGTTTGTCTACTTTTTAATACCAAATCAAACCCTATAAAGAGTTCTAAACAAAATTAATTCGTTTAAAAACCTTTCACCCTATTTCATCATCTGATATCACACTTTCAAAATGAACGATGACCGACATAAAAAAAAAATGCGCGTCTAATCTTTTCTCGAGACTTATATCATACAAAAATTTTATCAAAATCAGAGTATATCAACTCCACAACATTTCTCGTTAAGAATATCTACATATATTAGGTTGTCCCAAAAGTGTCTTTCGTTTTATTAACACGTTCCGTCCCAGACTGATTTTTAGACACTTTTCATTCAGGCTGATTAAATAATTTTTCGTTTAACGTATGCTTTATAATCTGTACAAAAATACAAAGACTGTAATTATGAGGAAAAGGGTGTACAGTTTACAAAGTTTACATAGTTTACAAAGTTCTTCGTTTTACAATGAAGATTCCAGATGGCTTCAACGGAAAGTTCAGAACGTGTTAACCCTTATCGGTCGCTAGCTTTTCATACGTGATTCTCACTAAGTTGTAGCTGGTTTCGATAAATATGCGAAAAATCTAACATATTTGTTAGAAATTACTTATTTTTTGAAGATGTATTACAAATATATGAGTTTACAATCGGACTGCTAGTCTCATCACTGGAATGAACATCATTTCCAAAACTGTTTTCGAAATTTTCACTGCTATCATCGCTATCGAAATTTCTACAATTTTCTTTATTCACTTTCCGACTCGATATATTAAACATTGAGTACAAAAGGCAGTGATATATCGGTGAAGATGTCAATTGCTCCGTTGCTGATGCTTAACTCACAAGTCAGTCGTCCCCACATTTCATAGAACGCAAATTTTGACTGGTTCGCTCGTTGTCACCTCTCACGTGACGTGCGACCGCAGCGACAAAGTACTGTTGTCACGTGAGAGGTGACTTACGACCGTTAAGGATTAATAAGTAATGGATCCATAATATTTTATATTTTTCAATACATTATTACATTATTTAGTATCCATTTTATTCTGTTATCTTGCATCGTCTCTCGTTCAACCGCTAAGGCTGCATTTTTATACGTACACTACCAGACGAAACCGCCGCATGAAATAACGAAAGAAACTTTCGGGACAACCTAATACTCGAACCAACCGGTCAAATACTCGTGAACGGTAGCGTATATCCTCTCCAATCTTATCATACACAAAATCCTCTTCTTATACCCTTCCAGCCTAACGTTAAAATGTACACGTGTACAGATACAACGTGCCTAGCTCGAAGCTGAGCGTGCACGACGATGAGGAAATATATTAGAGCGCCCATCTGGTTGCCGCTGGCTTCCGTAGAAACTGATTTAAATTTCGCGGCCGCAGGGCCGCAATCTGACGAGTAATATCGCCGATGTAAGGGAAACGAGAGAGAGTATCGAGGTTACTCGGATTCTTATTACCCGGCTTCCGGAAATTTGCCTTTGCAAATTAAAGGAGGAAACTCGTTTGTCGGTGCCGGTGGAGGAACGGAGGGTCTGCACGGGATCGAAACAAATTCGCCCGCGGACGCGGCGGCTGTGTAACACGGCCGGTTTCCATAAAAATCATTTCTACTCTCGTTCGCCGCGAAGACCGGTCCCGCACTTTTTTTTTCTCCTCCTTTTTTTTCCATTCTCGCGCTCGTCGCACCCACTGTAATTGGATTTCGTTGGCATTCGAGGCCTCGAGTGTGTTGCGTCCAAACGGGCTTTTTCATGAAAAAATTATTTATGCATTTGACCGCGTCGCGTGCGGATGTTAACCTAACCTAACGCGATCACGGCAAATTGATTCTCCGAATGGGACGATCCGAACGTATCGGGCCTGTTCGTAAGAGGCGATGAATCGACCGAAACGACGGAGATTTAATTAAAAATTTTGCCGCTGCTCTGATGCGTTACGTTCGGACCGGTTCGATTCTGGCCGGTGCGAAGCGGAATTTTAACCCTCTTGGTGTACCACGCGCTATTAAAGTGGCTCTCCGCCAAGTTATTTTTTGGGACGAGACGCCACCATCGTGGCCCTCCAACGAGTTATTTTTTAAACTTAGTTTGCATGCTTTCTGTTTAAACATTCTGTTTGAAGAAAAGTGCATTTACAGTTTCTGGGCGCGTTGTTGCGTTCATAAAGAAAGCGTAGTCATAGGAAAATGGACATTATTACTTTATTCAACTTTTCCTTCGACAGCTTTTTTCCTGTCCGTTATGAAGTTACAATTCTGTAACACACCCTGTACAGGTATTGCGCTAAAAATTCTCAGATTAAAATAGATACAACGAAAATGATTATTGATTTAAAAAAAACATTTGATCATCCCTGAAATCTATTTCTACAAAAATATTTTATCTTTTTCTTAAGCTTTTGTGAAAAAGGAAGGAATATCGAATCAGATGTAAATTAATTATTAAGGAGTTGGAGATTTTATTTATCACAAAGATGAACATCAAATACTTGTTTAATAGTAATTATTAATTCATTAAACGTGCAATGTATGGAATTCATAATTGGATATATAGTACGTGTGAAAATTACATATAGATACTTAACACGTAATGTATATATCAATAAAAATATATATTTATATATTATAATAATTAATAAAATGTATATATAATACAAAAAATGAGCACTTAGATCATATTGAAAAAAATAGCGAAAGATAATTGATTATTTCAACTATACACTTATCATTCCCAACAGGACAAATTTTAAGCGCAAAACCTGTAAACTCTTAATCAAAACTTCCTAAAAATCCCTCAAAAGCCACCCTAATTAATAAAAAAAATTTCTACAAGAAATTATAAACTCGTATTAAAAATCGTCAATTTCGGAAGAAACGTTACACAACAAATTCTTCCCATACCGAATAATCGCAGAAACGAATAATTGCTACATTAGCATAACCCAATTTCAGTATAACCAATATTTCCAAATATTCTCCGAATCTGATCATCGACTCCTCTACAGAAATCCTCAACAGGATCGTTCCAAAAAATATTCCGCACAGTTACCGAATTCAACGCTAACAATGAATCGCAAAAAACGTGCAGCCTTGTATAACAGTTCTGTACGAGGCTGACCGAAAGTAGAGAAAAGAGATCCCCGGAAAGGGACACGGGATAGGAGACGTGGGTGCGCGAGGGTAGAAGTAAAAGGTCGGACTGGAGGCTGCAAAAAGTGCAGCCAGCGGGACGACAAATCAAATTTTTGCTCCGGCTGCGCGGGGTCGCGGCCCATTGTTGCTTTTTATATGCAAAGCAAGGCTAAATTATAGCGGGGGAAAGGAGGCGGACGGATCCTGCGGACGGTCCGTAGCCATTGTGGTACTTGCTGACCGGAAGCATCATTGTACCAGCAGCGTCGTGAGTGGATAGCTTCTATTTAAATGTATTTCGTGCGCTGTTCCAGTCTCTCGCCCCTTTTCGTGCCAGGCTTGTACGTGTTCCCTCTTTTCAGACGGAATGCGGCTCGCTCGCGAAATTTTTATGGCCGCCTAACAATTCAAAGGGCTTTTCTTCGGTCTCGTTTCGATCGTGACGAAACTCCTGATTTCGCGGCCAACGAACGTCCGCGGTTCGTTGTCGGTTGTTCTCAATTCGTAGGAGGTAAATGCTGTACGCGTTTGTAGCGTTGCTGGTTATTCAATTGTCTCGCTCGTTCCGGGTTTATTTATATTTATTGAAGGCTCCGCGTCTTTCGGTGAAATGGAAGAGGATTGCACGAACCTTTGTGGAGTTAAATTTAATACGGTTGAAGTATTATTGCTAGACTCGGGATGCTCGTGCGGCTACAAAATGTCCAAGTATGGAAAAAAATATGCATTTAACTCTTTCGCTACGAGAACCTTGTATACGCGTCCTCGGAAGTTAAGCAATCATTCGCTAGAATCGTACGCGGACATTTTTTGTAGCGCGGAATTATTTTTATTTTCGTTCACGCGTGTTGGATGATTCGTTACACGGTATACGAAAATTTTGATGCGAATATTTATGTTGTATTTACTCTTTGTTTTCGAGAGGTGACTCTCAGTCACCACTTGGATTAATGTGGCCGCTCGAATCGCGTGTAATATAATTATTTTATTTCAACTTTTCGGGTATCTTTATGTTATAGAGGACTTGATATTAAATCTTAAGCTTGATAAGTTTGGTTCGTGCAATATTTTAGAAAGCTCTCGTCAAACTCTATTCTCTGTTCCTCGGGACAAGCATCGCAAAAATGTGTCTTTCGAGTGCAAAGGGTTAACACCTTTGGACCAGGGAACTACCAAAGTGGTCAAAATAACCAATTCGTAATTTCTCGTAGAAATTTTGTAAATTTACAACAATGCTTTTTAAATGATCTCCTATGATTTGCTTTACACATCGGAGTGCCGATTTTTATACATTAATAGGAAATTTAAATGGCACAAAATTGCACAGAATACACGTAATATGATAAAAATATACAAATTATAGTGGTCTGTATGCTTCTTAGGTGAAATAATTATTCTCAAAAATATGAGTTTGCATAAAAATCTATAATCTAGTTGTTATCGTTCGATGGAAATGTTTTATGCGTGAACAATAGAGAAGAGATTGATATCTGCTAAATCTCTCAGTGACGATCGCGATGAATGAAAATGCAGACTGCTTGATGGTCGATTACGTCATCGGTAGAACGGCAGATTATGTTAAATTCAATCGATACACGCGGTGAATATAGCGCGAAGCTATGCGATAATAACGATAATATCGATGACAGTGGTCACGATAGGCAGACGACAACGGCGATCTGTACGATGATCATGGCGATAATAACGAGGACGACGATGATCATGACGACGATCGTGACAATGAACAGCGCGACCGCGTCGCGTTACCACGTGCCAGCAAGCCACGATAGGCTGAGAGCACTGAGAGTGCGAGTGAATCAACGAGTCATCGACCGAATCGTTATTAGGCGAACCATATTGGATGGATTGAAAACGGGTCACCTGATGCTCCTTCCATCAGTGTTGATTAGAAGGGGTGTTTTGCGAATTAACGTGTATGTTACATTTTTTTTTTTTCGGCGAATTTAGGCAAACACGAAAATTCTGCAGCCGCATTTTATAGATAAATACTGTGGGAATATTAGGTTGTAATGGGTTAAATAGTTATTCGCGTCTTTGACACTCTGTCAAGCGCAAAGTATCGAAATATTACACGTATTTTGTATTCGCTAATTTTCAACATTGTAAATTTAAATTACAGTTAAAACTAAAATTGAACTTTATCAAGGGGCTAGATCATCCACTCTCTCCATTTCCAAAAGATATAAATACCTTAAGGACTGCAAAGCACCAGCATTAGAATTCAACAAAGAGTTGTCATTTCACTCAGAGCCACAGTTTGGAATAAATCTTTCTTTATACAAAAATATTATTAACTCTCTATAGTCCGAATTTTGTCTACTTATTGGAGAAAAAATTACGATTGGTTACAGTTTTTCACTTTGATTTGAAAATGTTTTAACTATTACTTACTGTAGATTGATCGTGGTGTCGCTACAGTAATACAGTAATTAAATTTAATAGTGCAGTGATAACTGAATAAAATCAATCTTTTAAAATATAGATACATCAGTTTCTAACTTTTAAGTCACACGGTCCCATAGAGGGTTAAGTTGAACTCGATTCTGTGATCCCGGAATCCAACAATTCATATTTTTGAGGCTACAATAAAAATCACACTATATAATTCATATATTTCGTTTATTTTTCATATTAGGAGCATTCCGTACAATTTTTCAAATTTCCTTACGAACGCATAAAAATCCTCGATCCAACAGTAACGCAGCTACAGAATTAACTCCAATATCCGACATCCAGTTTTCAATTAATCCCCTGCTCCGAACTAAACATCTACTCAATAGCGAACAAGTGCAACGCGAAACGTTCGAACTTCAATTATTCGATCGTTTGTTTTTCGCTTGCTTAACTCGGGTTTGAGCGTTCGTTAATATCGCGGAGCGCGGTAAAAAAAAAGAATAATAATTGGTAAACGACAGTGGGAACGTGACACGGCGTTTCGTTCGAGTCAGTCATTGTCAAGAAAGGAAACGAAGGAAAAATTCAATGTTCGACATGCACTCCGTGGAAATCGTACGTCTCTGCAATTTCTTTTTCTCTCGCTCTCTATCTCTCTTTCGCTTTCGCGACATAACTTCTGCAAAATTTACTGGCGCACAGTGCCGTACCACCCGTCACGATTTACCTGCACTTTTATCGCGTTGTACACTTTACGCTCGTACACGCACGTGCTCTCTTTTGAGAGCGAGACGAGGAGAATCAGGGCGAGAAAGAGAGAGAAGGAGGAAGAGAGAGCTGTCGGTTGCACCAGGTCGTAAGTATTTTCGTACACACCATCTGCGAGTGGTCTGCATGCATACGCGAACGTGTGCGCATGTATGCACAGATGTACTGGGTGTTCGTGCTTCTGCTGTTTAGAATTTTTCGTACAAGCGGTGGAAATGGTATGAAAGATGAAAGCGGAGGGAAAAAAATGTTCCATTAGTAAGCGAGATAATTTATATCGCTTTTTTTTTTTTAAACGTACAATAGTTTTAGAATAGAAGGGTGGAAAATGTGAGGGAGAAAGGGGGATGTTGGTTTGATAAATAGTTGTGCTTTGGAAAGCTGCGGCGTTTAAAAATATCTGATTTATGCGCTGATGATGTGATTTGTAAAAGTAGGTCGGAAGCGAGGATTTTTTGTAAATGTTATTTGTGTGCTGTTTAGTGGTTGCTTGGAATTTTATATTATTGAAAGTTTGTGCGATAGATTGGAAATTTTAAGTTATTTGCTTGGTTTTTGTATTCTTGAATTGTTCTTCCATTTACTGAGTTTAAGTATAATTTTATGTAATTTATTCAACATTGTGAATATTTAATTTAATATCGTGTATTATGTATAAAAAAAAAAAGAAATTCAGAAGGTATTAAAAAATATTACTATTCTAAAGTAGAATTTTAATGAATGATTATGAGGTTAATCAGCTAAACTGAGTTTATTGTTGTTGAATGGAATAATATTTTATTTTTCGGTAATGTGTGTAATTAATTTTCAGTAAAAAAATATAATACTACAGAAACATTATTTCGTGGTTGTGAATAATATTGATGAAAGTATCAAAAATTTTCTGATTCGTTCCTTTTATTCATAATCTTAAGGGTTCGTATTTGTTACTGTAGCTGTACAATAAAATTACAATTTGTAATTCAAAAGGAATTGGCACAAATTATCATATTGATAACTAAGAACACTGACATTTTTGCATTTCTCTAATTTTTTCTACGTTTCTCACCCACGAGGGAAATTACTGGCACCGGTAACGCGAACACCCTGTATATGCGCGTAGGTGAGCGTACGTAACGTATATAAAAAAAAAGAAGAAAAATAAAAGAAGAATGGAAGAAAAGAGACAAGGGAAAGAAGTAAGACACTTCCATCTAGCAGACCGAAAACCGACCCAAGTGCCTCTTGAAACTCCGAGAGAGAACCAGAATTTTTCTCTACTTGCTACTCGCACGCGTTTAACAAGCTTACTTTTGCGCATCGAATTGTTTTATCGACTTAGTTTGCTCTTGTCATTTGTTGCATAACCATTTGAACGTTACAAAAATTGTCTATTTTTTTTTATGATTAAGAACGGTTCTAGTTGTATTAAAAAAGTAAAAAAAAAAGAAAAAGAAATGCTAGTTTTATCTGTTTCTTTTCTATTCTTAAAGTTAATAATTGGTCCGAGCATGAACTAACGTTATATTTAAATTTTTTTAGAGAAGATGGAGGAAAAAATACCACAAAATTAATTTAACAGTCATTATTGGAATAGTCAAACAGTCAATTGAGGAAAAATGATTAACTTGGAAAATAATTTTGAGTTAAAATTTTAATTCCTCTCTCCCAAACTCTTCCGAAAGAAGTTTACTTCTACATAAACATTATGTTTTTAAACATTCCTTCATCGAATTTAGCGCATCAATCATTTCAATCATTGCATTTATTTGTTTCAATATCACATATTTTGTAGATCTTAAATATTTCAAAATTAAAAAAAGAATTTTAAAGATTCACGAATGTGTAACGTAACAGAAAGAGTACAGCAGGGTTAGAAAGTTTATTTCCAAGCGATTCATTGCAAGCAGCTATAAATAACAATATAAAATCTTGGAAGCAGAAAATAACGAACAGCGTATTAATTAATTAATTAAACATCGATCAATTTGGAATGGTGCTTAGCTAAAACGCAGTGCGAATTGACAGCTGCTAAACCAGCCACGGATCGTTCCGCTTTAACGCAATTTAAGCTTCGATAACGATGCACGCGCGGCCATAAATTATAATTAGTCTCCCATAAACCAGTCCTCCCGCTTTAGTCAAGACGTGTATTCATAATTAAATGTCAAAACGCCTAAACTTTTTTTTATTTGTCTTCTAATCGGCTGCTGCTACGCTCAAAACAAAGAGCACGAACAGTTTTGTGAAATGCAATTGGCTTTGATATTATTCTTGCATGCTTCTATTTTTTCGATGATCAATTCTGATATTATTATTCGAAGTGACAAAAAAATGTCGCTGACTTTAACACGTTAAGCGCCACGCCGGTCCCTGCGGACCGACGCGAAAATTTTCGTTTAGGCGTCGTTGATTACCGAAAATTGACAGTATCAATTTCAAAAAATAATACCTTATAATTCATCAACCAGTTATATCAAATCACATTAAACAAAGTTACCATCTTCCTTTGCAGGTTTTTACAATTTTCTTCTTAAATTCTTAACTATTTTGCGACCAAATGTTTTTTAATTATCATCACAGCACACAGTCTATAGGAAAGTCGATCAGAATCGGCGTGGCGTTTAACGTGTTAAAAATGTAAATATGTTGGATCCAAATCTTCCCGCCAAGTCTGATAGGTCACTCTAATAGTAATTAATGACTAGAGCATCGCTCTACCTTTATTCTTCTTTTCTTTATGTTCTATATATACGTGTAATAAAAGGTATTGTTTTATAATGCTACAAATGAATTGTTCTATACCAATCACTCACAATATCCTAAGGGACTTCGAGACAAATTCTGTAGAACCAGAATAGAAGTATTCTTTTCCCATTTAATTCTTAACAAAATATCTTAAAGATATATTTAATTTTTCAATTAACCCTTTCGCTACGGTGTTATAAAGACCAAAGGCGTCATTGGTATACAGATCGATACAGTTTTTATTAACATAACACGAATATGGATATCAGAATGTAGGTACGTTGTATAATGAATTATGATATAACACATGTAAGTGAAAGTAGAAATAATTCAGTGCTATTGAAATTCTCCATCCACAATTTTAATAAATGATTACTTCATTTCTGAGGACGTATGTATACGTCTTTCTTAGCGGAAGGGTTAAAAATCTGTCAAAATTGAAGAAACTTCTATTAACTCTTACAATATTAATTTCAAACTGATAAAAAAAAAAAGTAATAGCACAATTAATGCACGTAAAACACAGAAAATAATTCCACAATTATAATCAATACTTTTTTTTTTTTTAATTTATTATTTATCGTCGCATCAACCACTTGTGGGTTATTAGCGACTCAGAGAGGAGGAGTTACGGTTTGTTGTATAATTTGGTTTCTTATAATCAATACTGTTGTACGTTAATCAAACATTTTTTTATTCCTCTCGTCGAGAACTATAAGTTGCTAAATCCTTCAACTTTTTTTTCAATCATCCTGTGTGATCTCTATCATCCCGTATAATCCTATTTTCATGTCGTTGCACGTAAATTTAATGGGAAAGTCGTTCCGATAAGAGGCCGTGAATCATTTTCGTTCTCTAAACTCGATTACCCGGCCAAAGTCTGGCCGAAATCGCTAACGAATCTGATCGATCCGTCTACGGGGAGGATTTGAATCGACCAGAAGAAAAATACCGGCCAGCCAATTAAACGCTTAGCGTACTAGATTCGATCGGCTGGCCGATCGGATCGTGCAATGGAAATAATTGGTTAATTGCCAAATTGGTTAACCAGTTCATTATGCGAGACTAAATTCTATCGTTGCCACCGGATCTATGCAAATTGGATAAGAGGAAGCGAGGTTCTGGAACGCGGATGTGCCAGGAGAACAATCGAATCGGTCTATTGTTTTGTATAGAATTTGTTCGGCGATAAAGTGTGTCGAATTTAATTTTAATCGTTCGTTTGTCAATGACTGTCGGATTTTTGGGGATTCCGAACAGACGATTGCTAGTTTTTTATTTTAGGAATCGAATAATGTTGGACTAATTTCAACGACTTCTCTGTTCATAGATTGCGTACTTATTTGGGAAAAAATTTCGGTGCGTGAAATTGTTCGATGTGGAAGCATTTGTTATTTAGTATTTGGCAATATTAATCAGTAATTCAAACAATTCTACAATATTTGAAACAAACCGTGTGCTCTACAACGATCTATAAACCATCTCACCCTCCGTTGTCGCTAATAACCGTGGTGATTGATGCGACGCAAAATAATAAAGATAAAAAAGGAATTATAATCGGTTATTTTATATGGGATATAAAAGATAAAAAGCACTTGTATCACAGTCTATTATTTTGAGTAACAAAATCATCTGTTAAGTTTTCTTTTTTAAAAGGGGTGCTTTACACGCTTGATAAATGTTTAACCCTCTTAAGTGGCGAGGTAGACTCCGGCGTATCTTAATTATTTTCTGCTTGAACATTGAATTTTTAAATTAAAAAGAAAAAGGATTTAAATCTTGTGATAGGTATGTTAATAAAATTTATTAATATAATTATCAGTAAAATTTTATCGGTAAAGGACACAGAAATAAATAAGCACCTCTTTAAAAGTTTCGTAGGGTTTATCAGACTCCGCCTCACCTGTTAAGGATTAAGATACTTTGCAGTAAAGAAAACAGATAATGCTGTAACTTCACGTGCTGTTTCGCACGATGACTAAAACAAGTTTACCATTAACAACAAAATTCATATATTTAGAATTGCAAGATTTACACTTACACTTCCGTCTCTAAATCATCAGACACTTATAAGTTCTAAGCAAAATGTTTATCGAGGTACACTTTCGGTAAGATCTCATCTATATTACTAAAATAATTAAAGCTCTACTAATTATATTAATCACTCTGTAACAAAATAATAATTTAATTTATAACAAAATAATAATTTAATTTATAACAAAATAATAATTTAATTTATAACAAAATAATAATTTAATTTATAACAAAATAATAATTTAATTTATAACAAAATAATAATTTAATTTATAACAAAATAATAATTTAATTTATAACAAAATAATAATTTAATTTATAACAAAATAATAATTTAATTTATAACAAAATAATAATTTAATTTATAACAAAATAATAATTTAATGTAAAACAAAATAATACTATTTCTAGATTCATAAGTGAGTGAAAATTCCATTTCATAACTATACCAAACTTTTCTTTATTCCAAATTTGTTAACTGCCCGATGACTTATAAACGAGAGTGTACGTAATTCCATATATCGATCTGATCCACTGATTTTCTTTCTATGGATTACGCGTCGGTCTGCTCCGTAAAAATAATATATTTTAACACCATTGAACCATTCGGTTCTTCGACTATCCAAAACATCGCGACAAAAACCGGGTATCGTTTCGTTTCTCCGACGGATGTTCAAAAGAAACTACTTCGCGATTCATCGTTCCATTAGTTCACGCGAGGACGCAGTGTTTCGCCAAGCGTTTGATCCCACGGCAATCGATAGACCGACGGCCAAGCCCGTCGTTTCGCATAATCTTGGAGGGCTTCAATATTTTATTAAAGAGCATCCTTCATTAAAACGGTCCACCAGCCGACCCGTGATTTCTGCCGTATCGGCCAGAGATCCGGCTCCCGGAGGTTCCGGTCGCGTGCTTCGAAATCCTCCTTTTATTCCGCGTTTCGTACAGCTAATATCGCGTCAAAGAGCATCGTTGCATCCATAATGTTCATGAGCTCTCGCCGCGGATCGAGTAACGAGGCCGTGGCACGGTAACGAACCGTCAGAAGGCGATCCAGCTTCATAGAGATCCGGCGTACGCAGTTGGAAAAAGCTCCCGATTGAAACACGATGAACGCTCTCCGATCGAGTTTCCGATGCACGCTCGAAACTTTGCGCAATACCTGTTCGCACGTTCCACCCGCGCACTCTGATAATTCTCATATTTTGTTTTATTCTATTTCAATTTGTTGGACTTTCTTCTTCTTTAATACTATGGCGACCGCTGGTACCATAATGGCGTCGCATGAACGTCAGCTTGTGGTGATTGATGATGCCACAGCGGCGTTAACTTTCAACACTTTCGTGGACAACCGGGTACCCATTTTATATTTCCATTAATAATTTGTTATGATTTTGTGAACATGTCGCGAAACCGCTACAGATTCACGTTATTTGGAAAACTTGCCTTCGATTTACGGTTTTGGAATAAAGATTTATGCAAATAGTCAGGTGTCTTGGTTGTTCAATAGTCGTGAATATTTTTGTTGCTAACATAAGCATTAGCGGAAGATATACGGCTTGGTCTGTTGACTTTCTGCTAACGCAAAAAGGTGAAGCGAGTTCCCATAACGACGTTTTTGTTAGCTCTCAGTCGTTAGCTTGAATAATAATTATACATTAATGTAAAACAAATACTCGATTAATACGTTGGATATTCTCTCTCTCTGGATCCTGTGGACCAAAACGGAACTTTTTATTTAGACATCGTTGATTTCTGAGGATCAAGAGTATCAGTTTAAGAAATTAGTTGCTTACAATTCGTTAATGGGTTTTAATAAAATACCATAAATAAAAATACAACTTTCCTTTCCAGAATTTTACAATTCCTTCTTAAAAATTTCTTTTACCATTTCCTTTTTAAATTCTTCGCTATTTTTCGACCGAATGTATTTTAACCCTCTGTGACGCCTTGTGACTTAAAAGTTACACAGTAATGTATCTATATTTAAAACAATTTATTTTACTTTGTTATCACCGTACTGTTAAATTCGATTACCGTATTTCTGTAACGATACCACGATCCATCTACAACAATTATTAATTTAAAAATTTTCAAATCAAAGTGAGAAACTGTAATCAATCGTAATTTTTTCTCCGATAAGCAGACAAAATTCGGGCTATAGAGGGTTAATAAATTGAAACGCCAACGTTGAAATAACAAAATGTTTTTTTTTTTTTTTATTTAAATTTAAAGTTGCATCAACCATTTGCATCACGAAGCGGAATATTCCGCGAATAATATCTTCTCTGTATCACCAAACACGGAATAATCCGCCGACATCGACATCGTACCATACCGTTGAATAAAAATATTTGCACTAACAGTTTTATATTTATTAATATATATTGTCCTCTGTATTCCGATATATCATTATATCCAGTTAGCATTGATAAAGAATAACAAATATTTAAATCGTGACGAATTATAAATGATCCGATGAACTACGCGCGATCAATCGAATAGACTTCGGTGAGTCCTTGCAGTTTAAGTCGCGATGCAAATGGTTAATAGGTAGCACACGATCTAACGAAAGATCGACGAAAATCGCCGTAGCGCCTAACGTGTTAAAACAATACCACAGATTCATTTATGCGTGTGTATAATTATTATACAGCAGAATAGTTTGTTTCTTAAATTTTTGGTAACTCTTATCCATCCAACTCTTTCAAGACGTTTATTATCTAAAAAAAGAAATATCAATCCCCATCCAAATTTTCGATCGCAACAAAAAATTACCATCGACACCAACGACACAGTGGCCGAACGAATTGGAATTTCTGAAATTTAGTTTACGTTTCACTCAAACGTTGCAAACGATCGATTAATTATGTTGTCAATCGGGTTACAGGTAACCAGTTGCTACATTTCTAACGGGCTTTGAAATTGCGCGATTCGGGCGTTGTTTCGCGTGCGCGCGGTGCCATCGAAACCCATTTTGCCAATTGTCAACGTGGTATTCGGCGAAATGAAATCGTTGTCCCGACGGGTTCGGAGGTGCGGAAATTTTCAACACGGCCCTGAGTGTTGGTGCGTCCCTAATTTTCTAACTCAATTACACCGTTCCCCTGTGCGCCGACGTGTCGTAGACAATTTTTGGATCTGCTAATGAATAGACGATGCTAATGGAAAAATTTGCGAATTTAATTTTAAACGTAAGAAACAGTCGTATTTCTCAAAGGAAAACGAAATACCTAACCAAACGAAGAAATTATTTTTATTTCTGTTCCTTATTGGAAGTATTTTCAAGAATAATTTAAATTGTATACAGGGAATGCTGTATTACTTTATTTATATTTTATAAGAAATTTATATCGAGAAACGAGTTCGGTGATCCTTTGGTAGTGTAATATTGAACTTATTTTTAAAATTATTTATAAAAGAAATAAACGTGGGAGAAATTTTTAGTTGCGCTAATGTTGGGTAGGATTATTAACTGGAATGTCATTTCAAACGATACTCACTTCGGGGCATTTTAATTAATAATTTCGTACTAATGAACAAATCGTTGTGCAGCCGTAAGGACACTCTTTTGTGGAATTTCAATTAAAAATTATAATCAGATGTTTCATACGTTTTAATTACCGAAAAATATCAGGGATCTGATACTGTAGATTGTAAAATTTGGAATAGCATGTTCAGAAAAAATTCCTAAATATGGAATATTATGTTTTCTCGTAATGTTAGTATTTTAAAGAAAGAAAGAAAAAAAAAGCATTGAGGAAAAAAGACATTGGGGGTCCAGAATTTTTTTTTATACATACTTTTTTATAAATATGTATATACTAGATTAACACGCTCCATAATCCAAAGATATGCACGTAACATCTCCATCTATGGTTCTAATATTTTTCAAATTTACCTGAATACTTTCAAAAATACGTAAAAACTGCTTTTCATCAAAAATGTAGCAACAGATATTTTGTTTAAATGACAATCTATGTTTCGATCTTTATTAGGATTAAATATTATATTTTTTGTAATTTAATAACTGCGCATACTTCGTCAAAATTTTCACGAACCTATTTTCATCGTGTTATGCATATTTTTATCACACACTCGCGTTGACAAATATTGCAAAAATAAATTAACAATTTGAAGATAGAATTCTGGTGACTTCAGAATTGGCACGTTTCTGATTTCTCAATCAATGATCGTCTCTGGATAAACAATTTGCTTCAATGATTTCGTGACTAATGACGAGTCCGTAGCTACAGAGTTCGACTAAGCAATTCGAACACAGTTTAGAAGCGATCCTTCGGTTGACTCTGTTATATCAACATCTATACGTAAACGTGAGATCCATTAACGATTCCATGTATGCACGTTCTGACTGTATACGCACACGCATTTTGCATATTACCGCCTGCGTTGTATCTTACGTACAATCGTCATGAATAATGCATGTTTTCGTTGACAAACACGATAGTAGGAAAAGATTCAGGAATTAATTATTAACACGTTCGCTGCGGATGTCGCCTTCGCGATATGCGTGCGACATTTTTCTTCTTTCTTTTTACTTGTTTGTTATCGATAAAGAAACAAGTAGCCATCCTTTAGCAAACGTTGCGAATCTTAATTTCTCTCTAAACCAATATACAATATACCATGATCTTGGTAAAAAGTGAAGTATCATTAGTTTTAACATTCGTAGCGGTAATATTCGCATCGGTGCATTAACCAGTTAACCCTGTTCGGTAGGGTAACTGTTGGTTTTTATTTTGTTCAGTCTTACTGAACACCCTGTATATACATTCATCGCGTATAAACAATTTAATTTATTTTCGCAGCGGTAATAAACTTGGGAAGCCGTCGGGCACCTTAACATTCTAATATTTAGGTTTTACAATGGCTGTGCCCACATCTGGCTGCCAGAATTCTTGCTTTCCAATTCATTTCAATTTACATTGTTAACATTGCTTACTAGCATCGGAGCGCTGCCCAAGGTTATTACCTACCGCACCATTGTGCCGCGACACACGACTTTTTCCGCGTGCGTCACTCAAAGGTGCAAACCATACCTGAGAGTGGCCGTTAGACTTGGGGGTGCCATTTTCACTTTTTCTCAAATTACCAATCAAACAGAGTCATCCACCTCCCTCGTCTACTTCGAAAAAATGTCTTTAACCAATCCGTGTGTCTCATCCCCGCCGCTGCACGTCTTACGAGGCATCGCGGGTTCCGGCACAAGACATTCTAGTCCACTTGCAATTCTCCGATCAACGAAAAAACAACCTAGCTTTAAAATTATATCTCAGTCACCACTTACCACTAAAACTCTGTAAATTAGCTATAGCACGTTTGATCTCGTGTATAGTACGTTTCGATACAAGGTCGCGACTTTTTTTGTTACGCGATATTTGAGACGAAACATATTTGTTGGATACGGAGAAAACGTGGTCGGTGGAAAAACGTGGCTACGCCATACCATGCACGTCGCTCGGGCTAGTGAAAATCGGCAAAAGACAAAAGCCCCGCGTCCGGCTCACGGGCGTGCCATCTATATCGGATGTGTATGCTGACGCGCTAATTACCGCCAAATTCAACAGTAATTAACCCTTTCGCTACTACGGGCAACTATAGTCGCCCTCCATAAGATGCCACTGTGATACTACGGGCGACTAGCCGCTCTCCATAGGTATCTCACTCTAGATGTTAACTCCCTGATTCGTAACAATTACCAGTTACAACGCAACAATATATTTGAAATAAAGCGCCACACATCGGTGGTGCCGGAGAGGCACACTTGGAGTAAAGCGTCGCACATCGGTGGTGCCTTAGTGGCACACTTGGAGTAGAACGCTGCTCCTCGGTGGTGCCTGGGAGGCACATTTGGAGCGTTAAGGGTTAAAACCAACAATTTTTACGCCANAAATGTCTTTAACCAATCCGTGTGTCTCATCCCCGCCGCTGCACGTCTTACGAGGCATCGCGGGTTCCGGCACAAGACATTCTAGTCCACTTGCAATTCTCCGATCAACGAAAAAACAACCTAGCTTTAAAATTATATCTCAGTCACCACTTACCACTAAAACTCTGTAAATTAGCTATAGCACGTTTGATCTCGTGTATAGTACGTTTCGATACAAGGTCGCGACTTTTTTTGTTACGCGATATTTGAGACGAAACATATTTGTTGGATACGGAGAAAACGTGGTCGGTGGAAAAACGTGGCTACGCCATACCATGCACGTCGCTCGGGCTAGTGAAAATCGGCAAAAGACAAAAGCCCCGCGTCCGGCTCACGGGCGTGCCATCTATATCGGATGTGTATGCTGACGCGCTAATTACCGCCAAATTCAACAGTAATTAACCCTTTCGCTACTACGGGCAACTATAGTCGCCCTCCATAAGATGCCACTGTGATACTACGGGCGACTAGCCGCTCTCCATAGGTATCTCACTCTAGATGTTAACTCCCTGATTCGTAACAATTACCAGTTACAACGCAACAATATATTTGAAATAAAGCGCCACACATCGGTGGTGCCGGAGAGGCACACTTGGAGTAAAGCGTCGCACATCGGTGGTGCCTTAGTGGCACACTTGGAGTAGAACGCTGCTCCTCGGTGGTGCCTGGGAGGCACATTTGGAGCGTTAAGGGTTAAAACCAACAATTTTTACGCCATTTGTTAAGGACAGCTAACGACTTAATTTATGATACGGACGAACTCTAGCTATTTTTGAGAACGGTCATTTTCACATCTGGCATGTTATTAATTTACGACCTAGAAACCGGCGAATATTTCGGTGTTTGTCGATTTCTGCTCAATAGCAAAGTGCCGTACCCTAAATCCTCACAAAGAACTGACTCACGTGTACCTCAGCTGCGACCTTCTGACACCGTCGCATCTGCACCTACCTGACTTGGGACTGACACACGAACTCTGAGGGCGTGACATTGACCACCTCTCTTGACACCAGAATTTTCAACTGATTGGACATAGCATGCCTTCCACCCTCTTGGCGACGACACGCCTAACAGGGGTGTCTAATATTTAAGGAATGTCACTGTTACGATTAGATAGAACTGTATTAGCATTGAACGGGAGCTGTATTAGCATTGATCGAGAACTGTATTAGAACTACATTAGAATTGAACTAGAATTGAACGGAGAATTGAACAAGCATGGGATAAGAATTGTATGAGATCAAGAACTGAACCAAGAACAGTACTAGAACTGCATCAGCAATCGGCTGCATCAACTATCAGAACTATTGTGAACTATTACACTGTGAACTTGTATTATCTGAATCAAATATATTATCTGTTATTGTTATAAATCGTGTTGGCATCTTTGATGCTATATAATCGACTCCACGAACACTGTGGGAGTCAACACCATTAAAACGGAATATTAAATGAAATATAATATATAATATGGTTGCTGATGACCTTTATGAGTTGATGCAATAATAAAAATAATGAAAAAAAAAAAGAGAAACGAGAAGAAAAAATATTTCACAACGTGCACGTAACATCACACGATATTATACGGATAGGAACTTCGTGAAAGAAGTAATAATCAACAGACGGTCTACTTCTTTCGTGACCAGTGCATTCAGCTTGAATTACACACGTTAAAACTGTAACATTGATTACTAACGAACTAGATTATTAGTTACCAACATCATTCGAACTTTAGCAAATTTGTAGTCACGTTCGTGCTAATTTGATTAGTTTCGACGCTGTTTAACTTGTAATACCTGTTTATTACGTATATATCAAACATCTCTATTCGAGGTATTAATTTATTTAAATAACTCTCGTGAAAATCACTTGACAATTACTCGGCCATAGAATAGTAGTTTTACGAGAACGAGTAGAGAATAGAAATTATAATTAGTCTCGTCGAGTACAATATCAGTCATTTCGAAGCGAAAGTAGCTTGTAACTTCTGTGTTAGCCTAATTGAACTCTATAATTTTCGTAGCTTTCGCTATTAGAAGCAATTTCAGTTTTGCATCCAGAATGGCTGTTTATTTTTTTGTAGAATTGTTTTTAACGCTTCGAATTAATGCAAATGTTTATAGCCGAATAAAACGATCAACGAAGAATTTTTTTTTTATTTTCTACTCGTGCAGGTATAACACCTTCGAATTTTTTAGTAATTATAAATGATTCAAATGTCTCGTAACGTTTTATGTTTCCCGATGTGCCGTGTATTATGTTTATATACGATTCTGTATTTTTAACGCGGTATCGGTAATCTTGTTTAAAAATTTTCAACCTGCGGTTTATTTATTCGGAGCTCTTTCGCGATGGTTGACGTGAATTCACCTCTTTACAAATTCTTTCACTGGTAAATTGTGATATTTATTTATTTGTTTTTTTTTCTTTTTTTCTTTCGAATTTTAAACAGCAATTAATTCTGAGCAGCGTATGGAGAAGCAATGTTTCTTATATTCACACAAATTTAAATAGCAGATCTTTCCCGTGTTCAGTTATGGACCTTTGAAAATTATGATTCACATTAAAGTTAAAATTATTAGCTATAACTTTTGTTAACACTAAACCTACCGACGATTAAAACAGACCTATTTGTACCCAAAGAAATAAAAATGATAGGTATTCTAAAAAATACATAAAGTAAGGAGAATAAATCTTCACCTATATGTTTCACAGAAAATCACGAAAAATTCGCCAAACCGAATCCTTGTAAATTTATAGAATTTTTATGAGAAATTACAAACACTCTGCGGTGTTAATTATAATTCCCAGAGAATTTAGCTGATTACTTAAAAGTATTCAACGCATAGTCATACTTGTATAACTTCATTACTCAATTTTTATTTCATTCTTTCATTGTACTAGAGATCGATTAACCCTCCGTAACCGGAAGTTCGTTCACTTATAAAAAAAAAATAATAATTAATAACATTTCCTTAACTTGATCTGAATATTTTTCAATCAATAATTGCTATAAATACACAACGTACTATCAGCACACCGATACAGTAATACAGTTTAATAGTACAGCGATAAGTGAATAAAATAAAACTTAAAAAAACATAGATACATAACTGTGTAACTTTCAAGTCGCGTAGCGTTACAGAAATTCAATCTGTAGATACAGTTGTTATATTATTTCCGCAAAATAGTACAAGAAATTCAATTGGAATTTATCTGTGATAAAAAATCGTGCAAACTTTTAATGGTAGGAAACTGTATTCGAAACCGTGGCAACACATAAAAAGATCTGACGCACACACGGTTCGCCCTATATTTCTACGTTTATTCCAAGTTTCAATTCGCTAAAACGATATTCAGCGAGTCGCGTACCATCAAACAAAAATATTTTTCATTTTACTGAAACGCCAGTCAGCCAGAAACAACAATCGAGGTTCCTTCTTCCTGTTACCAAAAATAATAATAAAAATAAAAAAAAATAAAAAAACATCGTTTACATGGTACTATCTAGTCGGCTGTCGGAAAATTCTACCACTATCTTCGTGTTAGCCAGACCTTATTGCACGTTACTCCCTCTCAGTCTTTTATTCCGTTCGTATCTAGCCACCGCTTTACTTATCTTTATATTTCCCAGCGTGTTGCGCTGTATCAATTTCTCTCGCCATCCACCACTTTGTATCACGCCTTGTTTCTCGCGTCTTGAATCCTCAAACGGTTACACGATACGAAAGAATTGTTTGCAACCTGTTTCTTGGCTCGTTGTAACCTCTATCTCGGAGAAGATAGAAGTTTACGAGTTGGCGGGAATAATTTCGTCGATTCTTGACGACATTCAGTTGCAACGTGCGAAATATCGTTTTATGAAATGAAACCATTCGTAGCTTTTCGGAGCATCGTTTATTTAAGCGAAATAATCTCTGAGCGATTCGATCCACATTTCCCAAGGATTTGAAATTTTATTATCCTAGTTTTGTAATAGTTATTCGTTGCAGAGTTCAAGTGCTCTTTAACTGCTATTTTTGTAATTCTCTCATTTAGAAACAGTTTATCAAATTTAAATTTAAATTTCGGAACTATGCTGTTTCATATGCACTAATATTTTATTACAGTGATTTTCTAGAAATCAGGTTAAATTTTACAAAAATATCCAGTTTGTGCAGGATATAATACAGTAGAGTGTCGATTATACGAACCTCGATTATCCAAATCTACAGCGATATTCTAGAAATCGTGTCCTATTTTGCAAAAATATTCAATTTTTACAAAATATAATATTCAGTAGAGTTTCAATTATCGATTATCCAAATATGCAGCGATTTTCTAGAAATCAAGTTAAATTTTACAGAAATATTCAGTTCGTATAAAATATAATATACAGTAGAGTTTCAATTATCGATTATCCAAATCTACAGCGATTTTCTAGAAATCATGTTCAATTTTACAAAAATATTGAGTTTGTGCAAAATATAATATTCAGTAGAGTTTCAATTATCGATTATCCAAATCTACAGCGATTTTCTATAAATCAAGTTGAATTTCACAAAAATATTCAGTTCGTATAAAATATAATATACAGTAAAGTATCAATTATCCATTATCCAAATATGCACCGATTTTTTAGAAATCAATATAATACAATAGAGTGTCAATTATTTGAACCTCGATTATCCAAATCTTCAATGATTGATAAGACGGTAATC
>SMSQ01018901.1:0-13186 GCA_019453375.1 Ctenoplectra terminalis | reverse complement strand
TTCAGTTCGTATAAAATATAATATACAGTAGAGTTTCAATTATCGATTATCCAAATCTACAGCGATTTTCTAGAAATCATGTTCAATTTTACAAAAATATTGAGTTTGTGCAAAATATAATATTCAGTAGAGTTTCAATTATCGATTATCCAAATCTACAGCGATTTTCTATAAATCAAGTTGAATTTCACAAAAATATTCAGTTCGTATAAAATATAATATACAGTAAAGTATCAATTATCCATTATCCAAATATGCACCGATTTTTTAGAAATCAAGTTAAATTTTACAGAAATATTCAGTTCGTACAAAATATAATATACAGTAGAGTTTCAATTATCGATTATCCAAATATGTAGCGATTTTCTTCAAAGAATTTCTTCAAAAATGAATTAACATCGTGCATAATACACACCACACTCGATTATCGGAACAATACGATGTTCCAATTGGTTCGAATAATGGACGCTTTATTGTATATATTGTATCAATGCAATAGTTAACACCATCTGTTCGAAATGTTGGAAATTGTAACATTTCACGGTTATTGCTCGAAACCATGCGTTTAAATTCAACCATCACAGCAAAGAGCTGGTGTGGCCAATGGCTAGTGTAACTGGTTTGCTAAATTAGTTAAATAAATTGCTTCGTTACATTCGTCGATGGAGGCATAACCGCTGAGGTTGCATACGTTAAGTAAGTTGCAGCTCGGGGAGTACCAGTTGTTCAATTAACATCCTCCCGCAATCGGACTTGAAGTTTCCGTGAAAGTTTACGCAAAGCACTAGCTGCGCGTAGTTGTTGATAGACCTTTAAGCATAATGTCTACCACTTGTCGAACAATTCCCTGTGAACTTAGTTCGATCCTTTGTCGTTCATTGAAACTGTCTCTTGTTATCCGCAACTCAATTTTCTTCGCGTTTTCGTCGAATCGGTGTTGGATTTCGTGTCGAGGAAACATCGGAGCGTGAATTAATTAATCAGTCTTTAATAATAATTCAATCTTTTTTTTTTTACGTGTAAAATGCTTTTGAAAACATTTAGTTTTTATCGTATCGTGTGTTTTAATAGAGATGTTGGCAGAAGTTGTATCAATTCAAACGTTTTTTTCAATTTTTTATTCGAAGTGCGAATATGAATGTTTCGAATAACTTCATTTCGACGGTGTAATAGAATTCGGTTACTTTTTATTTGGAAATCTCATGCGTTTTTACGTACAAAATTTTGTTTTATCGGGAAGTTTATGTACGTGTTATTTTCACCGTATTAAATTCATATATTTTGCATATTTTTACATATTATGTCCGCATGAATATTCATAGTTATCATACTTGTTGTCATTTTGTTAACGATATTCCAGCAATATTCCGTTAACGGATGCGAGTAGTCTTGTGTTAACAAAGAGAACCGTCACACTTTTTAAAACAAGTATTATTACAACCCATGAGTAATGCAAATGCTTTTTTTTTCAAAAAGAGTAAAATAATTTGACTTATTTATAAAACCCAGAAATCAACACATTTTTCTGTATCTTTTTTTTAAATGTGCTGTTCTTCTAACAATTTTTCAAGTCCTACTTTATCATCCATTTTTTAAATAATAAGTAATTTCTTATTATAAATAATATTATAAAAATATTATAAATATTAAAATAAATAATAATAATATTTCTTTCTATAAATTTACAGTGATATATTTTGGTGAATTTTCTATGACTTGTAAAAAATATATACAAAGAATTGTTACCCTTATTATAGATACTTTTTCAAATACCTATCATTTTTATTTCTTTGATACAAACAAGTCTACTTTAATCACCGGTAGTTTTAATATTAAAAATATTTTCCACGTTAGTCTTATACTTCTACCTCGAGTTGGGAAAACGAATTTTATCAAGTAACATCGTTCCGTCCATCGATTATAGTTTACGGAACCGAACTCGAACGTACTTAAGAAATGAACGAACGTCTCGGAGCTTCCCTCCAAGTAACATCCACCTAGTATTTATCAGACGACTCCAGGTGTTCTAATCATAATTTGTCCCCTTAACGAGCCAGCGTCGAGAGTCACTCTACGCGAAATTTCGTTGTCGGAGGTCCGGTCGAGTATCACTCGACTCGGAGCTTATCGCGCCTCATTATCAGTTAACAGTAGAGATAAGTAGACTTTCGAACAGCTTCGACTATTAACGGAGCACCGAGGGTAAAATCTATAAAAAGCAACGGTCAAAAGTGATGCTCTCGAAAGAGGAGGGGGTACGCTGTTTAGGACGTTGATTTTTCGCGAAGCATCGTTAGAAAGAAATCAGGAAACACACAGTTGCCAACTGTTGACAATTGTTGACAATTGAGGAGCTTTTTGGAAAAGGTCCCACAGAGCTGTGAATCATTTTTCGGTAAATCATTTTTAATTAATCATCAGATGTCTGAGAATCTACCCTGAAAATTTCATTTCGATATCCCATTGATTAACGTTAGGACAGTATTTATTTGTTGAATCGTGTAGATTAGTGATTTCTGATAGCGTCATTTTTTTTTTTTTTTTCCTTTTTCTTAGTGTAGCGGCCCTCCTACACTCCGCCACCAGAGAGACCTACAAGATCGATTTTCCCGCAAGTCCTCGAAAACAGTACGATTAGTACTTATACCGATCCCTCTTCTAACTTCAACATTCTCGCGTTTAAGGCACGGGCCTGTTAGGATGCCTTACTGACGAGTTCACTAGCAGGCTCCGGACGAAACGACTTCTTTATCCTTTTCCTTCCTTCACTCACCTTCCACACTTAGTATTGTGGAATTAGAAATAAAACATTGAGTTTATTAAAAAAAAGTAAAATATATAGAAATAAAATAAACAGAAGTGTATCAATTGACAATGGTCGTGACCACTAGGCTTCCCTGGCACCGCGTTTCCGTCCTCGCAGTGTCTCAACAACTCTCTCAACCACACTCTGTCCTTTCATTCTTTGCTTGCCTTAATATACTTCTAGCCCCTTCCGTGGGACCTTCGACACCGGAGTTCTTTTTCTGGGCCTGGTTTATGTCCTTCTTATAGCTACGTTTGCTTAAAAACTACGATACTACAGTATTAACCCACTATAGTCCGAATTTTGTCTACTTATTGGAGAAAAAATTACGATTGATTACAGTTATTCGCTTTGATTTGAAAATATTTAAAAACTAATAATTACCGTAGATGGATCGTGGTGTCACTACAGTAACACAGTAATCAAATTTAATAGTGCAGTGATAACTAACTTTTAAGTCACACGATCCCATAGAGGGTTAAAGTACGTTTGAAAGAAATCACTTCAAGGGGTTGGAAATAGAGGCTCTATCCTTTAAAATGTCCACAGAAAAAGTATATAATTTTTTCATTAAGTGATAGCAGTCGAATTTTTTAAAAATAAATACCACTACTTGCTCTTCCATCATACTCGCCCGATTTATTTCTGATCGCTGAGAATAAAAATTCCAATGAAAGTAGTTCGATTTAATATTTTTCAAATTGATTAACAATGTTAAAAATAGGAAAGTAAATTGCGAAAATCTTCGGAAACAGTGGAATCGTTGATTAATCCACGGGACCGTGTTCGTTGTTCCGAATTCGGTAACAGAGTAGACGCGTCTGACCAATATCGGCTGTGATCACTTGCACGCCGTCTGCGTGACTGACAGACTAGCCACAGACAGCTCTACTGCCAGTAGATAGATCAAGGCAGAGGGAGACGTTGAGTTAAATGGACAGGTAAACGGATGACTAAATAGAGACAGAAGTAAACGAATATATAGCCGAAAAGATTAGAAGCAGAAACAGATGGCTATGTAGACAGAGGGGATTGAAGGATCGATGAGTATTGTTAGATAAGCGAACCATTTTCAAGCTAAAAATACGTAAAGTAAAAGGAAATGAATTTATATTTAATTTTTGGTAAAGTAAAAAAAATATTATAGGCAAACGATATATATATTTTTTTAAATACAATATATTTTAAAAAAGTGAAAATCCTTCAAATATTTTATTACGTTATCTCCTAATAGTATTATAAGTAATAGAACTTCGTTTCGTTGATAGTTTTAATTTAGACAGATTTGTGAACGAATAAATGTCATATTTATAATGCAAATATATTTTTAGTTCTTAAAGATTAATTCATTCAGGTGTTAATTAATATAAAAAAATTTGATCGATTTTAACTGTTTGTGTCACGAAGCTTCTTGTGAACAAAACTGTGGCTATAGAGGGTTAAAACAGATTAATAATTTGAAATTTGTGTCTTGTCAATATAAATTTATACTCGGTTATAAAAATCAACCGGTATGGGTGGTAAAATTTGTAAATAAAATTTCTATTATACCAACGAACTCTCGGAAGCTGTACATGTAATCTACGGTAAAATATTTTAGTACATACCATAAAATTTAGTAGTACATACGTAGTCTTAAACATAAACTTATGAAAGAAGTTTTCAAGTATGTTGTACCGACGAAATAAGGTTATAGCATATAGTGTGTTTAACATAAAACATCTATATATTTATGAGCGTTTATTTAGTATCATGGAAACTTACTGTTCGAGTTGGTTTGTAACATTAAAACCCTGATACGGTCTTTGCTTTAATTTCTATAAGAAAGCTTATTAAATTCAAAAAAAGCAACTACCTTACATTTCTCCTACAGCTAGAAAATTAAATTTAAAATGTCTTCCAAATATTCGAATTTAATATAAATAAAACTTTTATAAAATAAATTCTATTTAAGTTATATTCTCCAAATATTTGGAGACATTTCAGATATTTTCTTTCAGATTCCAGATATTTTCTTTAAAATTTCTTACCATTTTTCTAATTTACTATTTTTATAATAAACTATTCTATAATAGTAAACTATTCTATAATAATAAACTATTCTATAATTATAAACTATTCTATAATAATAAACTATTCTATAATAATAAACTAGTACTAAATTAATAATAAAAAACTATAATAAACTAATTTTATACTAAATCTACTCAAGAAATAATTTTTAATAAAACTATTAAAATAAATACAATACAATTATATATTTTTCAATAACCTACTCTTTCAAAGAATATGAATCACAATTAAATAAAAAACGATCAAGAGACCTTAACAGGGTTGATCTATAAAGACAGCAAATTAATAGTATTAGGATTACAGCTAAATACAACAATAAAATAGTTCATCGCATAAAATTTCTATACCTAACACTTCTACTACCCCATAATATTGTATCACAGCGGTTTTCGAATTTTCATACAAATAAAAGGATCGTGTATAACGCGACCGTGATGGAAGAAGAATGAAAGGGCCCGACAGGGGAAACGAGCCACACATCGCTAGACTATCCTGTTATCATTCCCGTTGTCCAATTATTACATTGTAAATGGCGCGATGAAACCTCGACAGTCGCGTTTCGCCGAAACTGTCGCCGGGGGAACGCGCGTGCACGCTTCCATTCTGCCAGCTTCGGGCGGAATATCGTTCTCTGCCGATAAGCCGGTGTCACGCACCCACACACGACTTTCTCGTCCCATACACGGTCCTAGAAAGGTTATTCGTGATCCCAGAGGACACGCTGGTCACGCTAATATACGGGGTGGTCCGTTTGATTTGACTTTCATAGACTGATTAACACAAACTACCGAACCGGTCCGAAACGACCGGTTTGTAATTTCTCATAAAAATTCTGTAAATTCACAGCGGTGCATTTTTGGCAACACTCGTGATTTTCTGTGAAAAATCTGTCGTATATAAATATATATTGTATAATTATTAAACTAAATAATTTGTATCGTGGTATCTCGATTTGTGTTATCACGACTATCGTTTCGATCAGGCTGTGTTAACCCTTTGCACTCGTAAATTTTTTTAAGATTCAAAGGACTATTGTGGAAACTTAAAGTGTTCTTTTGAGAAAAAAAAAGAGAATTATAAATGTTCACGATTTCTTATTTAGTTGGTTAATTTACTTTCATTTTAAGATAAAAGAAGCGTTTGAATTGATGAAAATATAGAATTTAATTAGAAACATAATCTCTGAAGAAAACTATGCATGTCGCCACAGCGGCGCCAGCGGCAAAGGGTTAACACATTGATGACCGCTGTCACATACACGTGACTTTGCACAGCTATGTATTTTCTGGAAATTGTTTCTTGCCATCATAGATACATACTTGTGCTATTTTCAAAGAAATATTAAAGACAGTGTAACAGTGATCTTAATACTTTTTTATTAATAATTATATCGTGACTACTAATTATGCTACGAACGATTGCGTAAATATTTCCAACGCCAACCAAACGGCGATACGAAAAATGGTCGTTAAAGTGTTAATCACTAATTCATTTGCGGTTTGAGCCTCGTTTGACACTTTGGTCCAAGTAGTTCATATTTAATAGTGTGCTTTTAAAACTGTGCATAATTTGAGCGAATTTTCATATTTTCATAACCATTAAGGTATCTAGATAGAAAATCTTGCATTAACCCTTTGCGCTCTTAGTGGTACTCCATGTTTTATCTCAAGTGGGTATTTATTAAACTGTTACAAAAGCTGTACCGAATTTGCCTCGATTATCGTATTTTTATAATCGGTAACATATCTGCGTTGATAAATTCCTGTGGAATTTAATTTTAATATAAAAGAATATGTTTGGTGCGTAAAAACTGAAAGGAATAGAGCAAAATGGAATGTCGAGTCCAACTCGAGATTAAGATTAACAAATAAATGCGCGTCAAATGTACGCTTAAAATGAAATGTATATACAAAAGATGTGCTAAACAAACCTCTAATAATAACGATTTGTTGATACAGTAGTTTGTTGATAAAATTACCTAATTTAAAAAAAAACTGTTTCAACACATTCGCGACCGGCAAATTTTTTCCGTTTCTAATACCGAGTACCGGCGAAAATGATGAAATTCTGAAGCTGATTGCCTCAAACTTGTGTCGTTAAACCAAGGCTAAAAATGATAAAATTTGCTTTGAAGTATCAATGTTGCAATTATGTATTATTTAAAATAAAAAGATTTTTATAATTCGTACACTTGCTTTACAGATAGTCAGTGGCAACTAGAAATACAATTTAAAATGACGCGAATTCACGTCAACGGCGACCAGGAACAGACCTTCGAAAGACGTGAATTCACGTCAGTGCGATCCAAGTCAAAGTGATCAAACCTACTGTTAAGGTCCACATAAATCTAGCATTGAATTAAATTCCAATACAAAAACATACTTTTCGTATCTCGAAACTCAAAACAATGGTACAAAATAGAACACGGAGTCGTGACGTAACACCCGACAAAAGGTTAACAAAACGTCCAAATGATAAAAATGATAAAAATGATAAAAATGTCTTGCAATGTTTCAAATTTACAGACCGTACGTAGACTTCTGTATCCCCCGCTATCTTCTTAAGGCTACTTTTCACGGAAACCACCCTGTATGGGTTCGCGCAACATCAGCGTTGCATTACACCGTCGCGGTTTCATATTTGCATTGCCGGCTGTTGCGTCGATGCTATCTTCGCACGGGGAGGCCAAAATTCTGCACCCTCCAACCTCTCTCGACTCGCGTGTTACCCTCCACCCCCTGTCTCGCCCACAACCCGATATTTATACGCGTTTCTGCTCGTCCCACCTGTATAATAAATGTGGCCCAGTTCGTACGTGGTCAGGCTGGAATACGCGTCGCCATCGCGCTGGAAAGTACGCCGGATTCCGACAAAAATGTTGCGTCGCGGTTTGCGAGCTGGCCCGACCGTTCGCCTGTTATAAAGTGCACACCGGCCTCCTGGTTTGTTTGCGTTCGTGTGCACGCAAACGTGTGTCTGTGTGTGTGTGTGTTTACGATAGTTGTCGCGTACTGGGATTTCGTAGTTTGTTGGCCGCTATTACTGTCGCGCGACGCGCTCGAATTATTGCGCTTATTGTGTGGAGCGCGTGCTAGCGCTGGCGCGCGGGCGCGCCAGCGCGGTCTGGACACGCGAGTAACGCGTGTGGTGAAAGATAACTTTTGTGGGCGTACTTGGAAATAAAATGGCTCGGGTGAATGTTACGTGGCTTCGAGGGGCCCGTGTGTAGCGTACAGGCGAGGTATTGGTCGAAGAGAAATTGTTCTGTGCCGCACAACTATAATGGAACCTCCCTTATCCGAATTAACAGGGAGACATAGGTGTTCGGATAATGTAACGATTATTTTTTCCAGCACTGAGCTTATTCGTTTGTTTAAATAGAGATTAATCGGGTTGACTGTCCGTTTAAAGACACCGAAAGGGTCTGAAAGGGTCTGAAAGGAAAATCGACAGACCTGTGACATCGGTTGTTAATTTTTGTACGATATATTTGTAACACTCTGAATAAGCGAAGTATGCAATTTTTGAAACTGACACAGGTACGCGACGTTGGGCTGTGGAGGAAAATTTCCTTTTTTTTTTCTTTCCATTAAATTGGAAAGGAAAAAAGAAGTAAAAATATTTTTCTAAGCGAAGCACAAGTTATTTATCTGTACGATAAATTTTGAAACATCTGTCTGTACATAGACCAATGGATACTTTGTTCCGCAAACTTCTCAATAATTAAAAACTGTAACTCTCGTTTCTACATTTTAATGCTGGCAACGGTGAATAGATTTAAGACACACGCAATTTACGAGCGCATCCGAAACGTAGGCTACATTTTCAAATTGATCTCTCTTACACATTTATCACGCGTACGATTATTTTTTACGTCCAAATCCGAGCTATTTATTTTCAACAATCGATGCTCGTCAGATCCACGCATAAATTTCCTCCCTCATAAGTATTTAACGAAGCTCGACGCTGGTCCAGTTAACGCTGGATCGCTTTCCATCAACGAAAACAAATATACACAACGGTGCATACGTTTTTCCGTCGGAACAACCGTGGAACGAGCTCGAAGAGAGCGAGAGAGACCGAAACAGGGGTGGAAAAGAAAAAAAAAAAAAAGAAAGAAAGACCGAGGGAGACTCGTGAAACATACACTTGGAAGATTTATTTTAAGGTCGCGTCTGTTTTATTTCGGTCGCGCGTTTTTAGGTCAATTCTTTTCTAATCGATCCGGCCGGTTGATTCGCGTTCGAGATAGCATGCATGCAGGTGATTCAACGGTCTCACCGTTCCCGCAAATCTCTCTTTCCCATGGCGTTACGTAACTCGTTGAATCTGTCGCTGTTTATATCATAATCGTACATTTATACCGTTTTATGCAGCCTATCTTTCTGTACCAGTTCGACCGTTCCCAGTCGGATTTATAACGTTCGATATGCGGCGCCGAGGAATCTCTTTTCGAGCCAGCCTGATTTAAACACGCGACCACGAGAATGTACAGTGTCTATAAATCGGGGGCTCGAAATTTACGCGGGGCAAAGTCATATCGGCGATTCGAGGAGCCAGGTCGCAAGCAGTCGCGTCGCCTCGCGCTTTAGAACGAAGCGAAACTTTCGTTTCGAGAGAAACGAATTCCTCGCCGGATGCAGGTATCGATCTAGCGGCGAGGAAAGTCGTTTTTTCTGTTTCGCCTGGCTGGCCTACTTTCGTGTTTCCACGCGCCGAGGAACTTGTTTGGCGAAGACGGCCGAAAAGGTACGGCGACGGAGTGTTTGATGTTTTCTTCAAGCAGTTTCGTGCCGCCTGGCCCATTGGTGAGCCGTGGAGGCTGCTTTGAAGCATACGCGAGGCCTTGGCTCTTGATAAAGAGCGCGAACGTACGTTGCCGCTAATTCTGTGCAGTAAGTCGACCTACAGTGGGTACAAAAAGCATTTGTACGTATCCGTGGCGGCTCGTAAGAAGATAAAAGGGAATAAGAAAGATTAATATGGATTGAAAAGGTTATATTGTTAACATGTTAACGCTAGAACTACCGAGGGTTAAAGTACACCTATTTCTACTAAAAAATTCGGAATAATATGTGCTTAAAAAAATATCGGATGCAAAGGAAATAAATCTTTATTAACATTCGCTGGAGAGAATCACAAAAAATTCTTAAAAATGCACCATTATGAATTTATAGAATTTATATAACAAAGCGCATACCAGTCATTTTGACCACTTCGGTAGTTCTAGTGTTAACCCATTGACTGTCAGGCATATTTAGAGCGTCTTGGTGCCATGGTTTTATTTTAAAGAATACATAAAATTTTATGAAATATAATAATATTAAGTTACTCGTATAATATTGTAATGACATTTACAGTAATTTTTATTGGGGAAAAAAAACACTAATAATTCTTAACTCAAATGGCCATTTGAAATTAATCTAAAGTTGCGGCACACACTACGAGGTATCTCGTAGCTGGCAGTTTTGGTACACACGTTTACTACGAGATATCTCGTAGTTGGCAGTCAATGGGTTAAGCGTTTTGTCGATTTTGGTCGATTTTCTATTAGTCTGTGTGCTAGAAATTCGAAAACACTTGATCGAATAATAAAAGAAAGAATTTGGGAAGAAAATTGTAGCATTTCGATAAAAGAAACTTTAAGGAAACAGTATCTTTTAAAATGTTGCGCTGATATAAGTTCATCCTCTGTAATCGCTGATAAATCCTGAGTTTCCATGAAAGGAAACATCCGAGTCCAAAAGGTTAAGGTAGATTGAAAATTTTTGAGGTGTTGTATGATGAAGAGTATAGAAATCTGTATCTGTATTTGTGTTTCTACAAAACTGTATAATTTACTTTTATTAATCCAAATATTAGTCGTTTCGAAGTCATTTTTCTATGTCTATGGAACGATAGAGTAATAATAGGATGAGTTTGTTTAGATGAGTTTAAGTTTGTGGCTTCTCTTTCGCCTGCTTCGATCTTCCACAAGAGAGTTTTCCAATTCATTGTAGTTTTCAAAAATCAACCGCTTCGTGTGCAAACTCCTTTCATCATTTTCCATTTTAGAATCAATCGTATAAAAATGTCGGACGCTTTTCTCAACCTTTCCAAAGCGAATCGTCGAAACGGGACACATCGAAAACCCGATTGACAATAGTCCTTGAGAGCATCATAACCTTGCGAAAGATTTACCGCGTAATCTCCAGCAATCAAACGTGAAACGAACATGGCTGATGACAAAAGCCCGAACGCTGCGACAGCCCTAAACCAGCCTAGTTTCGGCCAATCCATATTTGTTCGGGAAATCCGCACCTGGCTCGTGTTCAGCGGCCGTGGAATCGCGTCGTAGCCAGGATGCAGCACCCATGGCCGCCATGCTACCGCACTATAGGCATGAGACCTGTCGGATTAACGTTAGCATTATTTATGAACGTGCTCGGTCGAGTTGAATAATATTTTGTGGTTCCGCTCGCCTCCGAACACTCGTTGGTGCGGCTGCGAATTTTTCGTTAGTACTCGAATCGAAGCGTTTGCAACTGGAAGCGGTGCGAAAAAGAAAGGACATTGGATAATTATTAACTCGGCAAGTATAAAAATATAAATCCATGGTTGATAATTCGTTGATGGTTTGCTGTTACGGTATCAGAGGAAATTTATGAAGCCACTGTGTGATTTTTGTAGAAGGTTTCTTTAGAATTATTTTAGGAAAGTAGATTTATTATAGAGTTGGATATCATGTTGGGAAAGTAAGTTTGGAAGTTCGTAATGAAAAAAAAATTGCTACAGTTAACTAGATGGTGCTTAAATTGTCGGTTAACAGATTTTGGTGTTTCAGAAATTGATAATTACTTCCTAATTTCTATTTGATTTGATTTTTTTTCTTTCTTTACAAAAGTTTAAGAAAAGAATAAAATATTCAGATAAGTAGCTTGGTATACATCTTTGTGATAAATGCAATTTTGAATTTCTTCACAGTCAATTTCCATTTGATTTGATTTTTTTTTCTTTCTTTACAAACGTTTAAGAAAATAATGAAATATTTTTGTAGAAACACTTGATTTGCGGTAAGGTAAATTTGATTTACAAAAGGGTGAATTTGGAGCGCAGAAGCTGCAGTCCTCAGATGGTCAATTTTCCATACAGCGTACCGGAATCGTCGTCACATCGCGTAATCGATCTTACAACCCTTATCGATTCGTTCAGAATCGTAACGAAATAATACAAAAATCACCCCTAAAAATTCACACCCTCCCAAGTCACACATTCTCCTCCCAAATTTAACAAAACGCTCAACATCTTAACCCTTAATATCAGTTATCAAGATTCATCGATAAGACGTACGTATTATCCAAGCGGCGAAATTTATTGACCTAATATTTATTGCATCCTTTGCTCCGTTTGTATCGTTTGTGCAACGCACCCTGAAGATCGGTTCTTCCTCGCTCAAATCCTTTCCTAATAGTTTAAAATTGTACTTTTCAATAGCATCTTTCAGATTTTTCAGTAGTATCTTTCATATATTCCAATCTCCATTTAAATTCACGTATTTCCTAGATCACACATACTTGCCGTGCTCCAAATCGTGTTTTCCGATTTAATAAAAATCTGAGCATCGATCAACGATGACGGAGAACGCGGTTTCCTTGGCGACACCCGGTGCATCGGATCTAACACCTGCCGCGTACATACATACATAAACCGCGACACATGTATACGTATCATTACGCAATTCGTAGTAAGGTATTGACACAGGGGCAAAATACATAATCTGGCTGGCACGAACTTAGCTCGAGCGCAGCCAGATATCCAGCACAGGGAGTCAATATTTGCGAACATCATGGAATTTCTCGTAGTGCGCCACCGTATAGAAGCCGGCCACCCAATAGGTACGCGAGTGCGCACTCACTTTGTCGGGTGTACATACCGCGATGCGAACGATGTCCTGTGAACTGTGTAAGACGATCAGGCTGGGATTTAACCGACTGCGTTTCCAGGGATGCTGGATAGATTGATCGGATCGATGCCGTTCTGTCCGTATCATGATCGGACCCCACAGCTATTCCCCCTTGCTACGTGATCGCGATACGCTCGAATTCGATTCGAAGCGGTTTTAATCGAGCTCCTGCTACTCCGCGATGGGAAAATGCTTTTTCGTCGTTGTTTATCGTGCACACGGGGTGTTAATAACGTATCGCTGTTTAAACGTTCAATTTTCGCGCGGAAAGAACCGAGCGGGAGCGGCTGCCCCTTTTTTCGGAGGATATTGAATTTTTTCGTAGGAGATTGAACGGTGGTTTTGCCTGGCTCCGTTTTCGTCGA
>SMSQ01018900.1:0-19373 GCA_019453375.1 Ctenoplectra terminalis | reverse complement strand
TTTACGTTTAACAAAAAAAAAAAAAAAAAAAAAAAAAAAAGAAAAGAAAGTAAAACTGTATTGTTAGAAAGTTTACCAATTTGTTGGATCGTTTCGGTTAAATGTACATGAGAATGATTATTGGGAGAATGAATGAGCAGTTCTTTATAATTAATTCGAAATCACGGATTTCGCTCTGTTTAAAATTTCTTATTAAAGCGAAGGGACGTAACACTTACGCTTTCTTACAAAGTCATCAGTAGGCTTTAGTAACTTAGCACAAATGTACAAAGTATATAACTGTCTCTTGCTACATATCATGTATTGTTAACCCACCCAACACTAAAATATTTAATGCTTAGCATGTTGTTCTATTATTTTTATCCTTCTTTCTTTTGGCTGAGTTCCGAACACCCTGTAGTGGTCCAAACCTATAGACGAATTGTTTCTAGCGATGTGAAATTCTTTCCGATCTTTTCTCTGCGTGAAAATATTTCAACTGTCGCGTACGATAAAAAAGAAAAAAAAAGAAAAAGACGAGTTGTACTATACTTTTTACACGAATGCTTTCATTTAATTTCACATCGCTACTTCATAATACGTTTTGGAAAAGCACCGAATTATTTTCTTTATTAAGTATGTATAGTTTATGGAATGCTCGAAGCACGTCTATACAAAGGACGTGCGTTAATCACCTTTCGACAATAACGAACCAGTTCACGAACCTAGCTTTGATTTTCCGGCCTCAGTCAGGGGAGAGTGTGTGAGCTACTCATTATTGGGTTGAGTGTTTGTGTTGGTTTACTAACGGAATGGTGCGGGGGCGTGTAGCGGGGGATTCTGTTGCAGACGTTGGTCCGGCCAGTGTCATGGTGGGCAACATTGTTCAGGGTAATAGACTGGCTTCGGCACAAGGACGAGACATGGGTGTCTTGGACGAGGACAGTGATAATGCTAAAAAGGTTTGTGTTTGTTACGATCACTTTTAAAAAAGAAAGATGATAAAAGTCGTGTAATTCTCATTTTGCGATTTACCTTTTGTATGATAATTTTCAGTATCAGTTCATATCGGAAATCCTTCGATGGCGTGCTGTTAGTACCTCCGACCATGTGATTTTTACGTCGCTAAATGCGAAGGGAGCAGTGGCAACTTCTTTGTCCTGCTCGCAGTTACACAAGAAAGCCGAACGAATCGGGAATCTATTGTTAGACCGTGGAAGAATCAATACCGGAGACCACGTGGCATTAATATTTCCTCCTGGTACAGATTTGATATGCGCATTTTATGGTTGCCTGTACGTTGGCGCGGTGCCAGTTACAATTAGGCCACCTCATCCGCAAAACCTCCAAACCACTTTACCAACTGTTCGCATGATCGTGGACGTCAGTAAGTCTGTGCTCGTGCTTACGAATCAAAATATCTTGAAACTGCTGAAGACAAAGGTACATCGATACGTCATATTACTTATACCCACTACGTAACGCTTACTATCTTCTTTTTAACCCTTTAACTGTTAAGCTCGAACGTATCTCGTTCAATTAAGTTATCTTTAGAATTCAATGAAGCAGTTAAAGCGTTAAATCATTTTTTACGAACGATTAACAATTATGTACGATGGTACCATACAGGAAGCGAACAATGTTATCGACACTAAGGGTTGGCTGACGATTCTCGATATGGATGACATGCCAAAGAAAAAACTACCCGTTATGTATCGCGCGCCCACAGCGGAGATGCTGGCTTATTTAGATTTTAGCGTCTCGACAACGGGCATGCTTGCGGGAATTAAAATGTCTCATGCAGCAGTAACGTCTCTGTGTCGTGCCATGAAACTTGCCTGCGAATTGTATCCATCCAGACACATCGCTCTGTGCTTGGACCCCTACTCTGGATTAGGATTTGCCCTCTGGTGTTTGAGCAGTATATACAGTGGTCATCATTCCATACTTATACCGCCGTCGGAGGTTCGTTTCCGTAGGCGATTCGTAAATTCGAGAACTAAACACAAGTTTTTTAATATTCCTCTTCGTAGGTTGAAGCTAATCCAGCGTTATGGCTGTCGGCGGTTAGTCAGTCCAGAGTAAGAGACACGTTTTGTTCTTACGGTGTAATGGAACTGTGCACAAAGGGTCTCGGTTCTTCTGTTCACGCTCTAAAAGCGAGAGGTGTTAGTTTGGCCTGTGTCAGAACGTGCGTTGTTGTTGCCGAAGAGAGACCGCGAATCGCACTAACTACGAGCTTCAGTAAACTCTTTTCCGCTTTGGGTCTGAGTCCACGTGCTGTCTCGACCTCTTTCGGATGTAGAGTAAACACAGCCATTTGCTTACAGGTTTAAACCTTATTACGTTTGTTACGAATATAATTTTAAAGATGTTCGAGTGTTTGTTACTTTACGATAAATAATATTTCTCGAAACAGGGAGCTTCGAGTCCAGAACCTTCTACGGTATACGTTGATCTCCGTGCATTGCGCAACGATCGTGTATCTTTGGTCGAAAGAGGTAGTCCGCACTCTTTGTGCCTGATGGAGTCAGGCAAATTACTCCCTGGAGTGAAAGTGATCATTGCCAACCCAGAAACGAAAGGACAGTGCGGAGATTCTCATTTAGGTGAAATTTGGGTGCAGTCTGCTCACAATGCCAGCGGCTACTTCACCATATATGGCGATGAGAGCGATTACGCGGACCACTTCAACGCTCGTCTCGTGACAGGAAACACAAACGAAGTTTACGCCAGAACTGGCTATCTTGGTTTCTTAAGACGTACCGAAAGCGTTCAGCAGACAGTTATCAGTGACATTCCTGGTGACACTTCCACCGAAGCGGATCTCGTTCCTGGCGACGCTGAGTTACACGATGCTGTGTTTGTAGTTGGCGCCCTCGACGAAGCTATTCTACTTAGAGGGATGCGATATCATCCGATCGATATTGAGAATAGCGTGATGAGGTGTCACAAGAAAATAGCAGAATGGTAAGTAAATTAAATCGCATTGGATCTTAACAATGCCAAAGGGATAATATTACATTCCGAAACATTGTTTTCTTTTTGGTTATAATAAAAAATATTTTTCCGATTCACAGTGCTGTATTTACATGGACCAACCTCCTAGTAGTAGTGGTGGAACTTGACGGAAGCGAAAGCGAAGCTTTAGATCTCGTGGCACTGGTCACCAGTGCTGTTCTCGAAGAACATCATCTGGTAGTTGGTGTGGTGGTCGTAGTGGATCCCGGAGTGGTTCCGATAAATTCGCGTGGTGAGAAGCAACGAATGCACTTACGCGACGGTTTCCTAGCGGACCAACTCGATCCCATCTACGTGGCGTATAATATGTGAGCGATATCAGAGGATGCAGCAAATGCATTACGTACCGAACGATGCGAGACTGGTATCGTACTTTCCAGTCACGTTGTCTGTACTCTCATGTCGACGTATAGGTATTCTCGACTCAAAGTCGCATGCTGCATTTCAAATTTTTATCCTTCCTTAAGGAAAACGATCTCTCTACGGAGAAGAAGCTGGAATATATTACGAGGACTCTACGTATTTTTAAAACGAACGTCGTCCCTAAACAAGTTATATTCTTCTTTTGAGAGAGGAACGCGTATACTCGAATCTTCTATCGCGTTAATGTATTGAGAGGAGTAAGAAAGTTTGTCGCACTTTGAAATTTCAGACCGCTTGGTTACCAGCACTTACCACTAATCGTGCAAACTATTGTTTTCTACGTTCAAAATGATTACCGCGAACTAGCATTGGGTGCGTAATCGAAAAACCAGGAACGATACAAAAGAACCGTTTGGTACATAAAATTTTGATTAAAAAATTGCAACGATACGCACAGCGGATAATTAACGCCTAGAGGGTTAACAATATTTACATAATTCTACGTATAGTACCAACGAACCGATCCGCAGCAAAGGAGCAAAAGAATGTGCAAAAGTAATCTTGAATACCTTTGAATTTCAAACTGCCACGATAAGTACGTACACAGCTCGGATACGACTCGGCTGTTTTTGCGAAAATCGTGCTTTTATACATTGTATTACCTGATTGTTAGGCGACGAATAATACCATTCATTATTTATCAACGACATCAGAACGGTAGTGAGCTTTTTTACAAGTGGAAAATGGGTGAAGTTGTTTTAACGAAAACGTAACTTTAACGGGTGAATTCTACGGAGGAATCGCACTGTGTTAAAAAATGGTCGATTATTCCGCGAACTACGTACAGTTATACACAACTATCTGATATTTATTAAAAAAGAAAAAAAAAAGAAAAAAAAAGTAAAAGGAAAGAATTTGATACACTTTATCGTAGACTCGTGTAGCTTAACAATTTTTTACTACGTAAAATACCGATTAGCTAACGTAATCATACTATTGTAACGTAAAAAGTTTTAACTGTGGACATTTTTTCTAATATATTCACGCTAAAAAAATGCATACAGTTCGCTATCGCTCTGATTATTTAATTTTAATGGAATTTCATTCGGGATAGTTTCTACGTTATTGGTATTGTACAACGATTTTGATGAGAATCGATTTGGAAACGTGATCGAGTGGTTCCAAATCGGTAAGGAGCATGATCGTATTTAGCTGCGTTGCGCACAACACCACATTTTTATACGTTAGAGTGTTTATATTATATTCTGCAGCACGCAATGAACTTAAAACTTGGTATCACATTTATTTTGAAAACGTACATTTTTTTTTTTTATTTTTGTTCTTTTTTATATATATATATATATATATATAAACGTCCATCAGACATCTACCTTTTTTTATATTGATAAACGACATACACAAAATAACACATATATTTTTAACTTTGTAAAGTTAGAGGATGATTTATTGCGTGCTGAGAGGGTACACTTTAAAAACTATCCAGAAACCTAATTACTTGGCCAATTTTTCCATAGAAAAGATTAATCACATTAAAGTGAATTCGCATCTCAGGGTTTTAGATCGTTTATGACAAATGGTGATATATTTGAGAAAAAAAAAAGTATTTAAAACGACTCTTTTTGGACGACATTTAGAAAATAAAAAAAGGAATCAAGTAGCATAAACAATTCGAGTGAAAGTGCAACCAAAGTAGCTAGTATCAATGCGTCTCATTCTTGCGGTTTCTGACCTTAGTCGATATGGAAAAGTTACCCTCGAACTATGAACATCGGTGAAAATATGCGCCAGAAATTTACACGCTAACTTTCTTCTCCGTCTGTTCTTACGTTTTTGTACACAAACGAATTCTCGTCGAAAAATTGGTTTTCTTAACCAAAGCTCAATATACGTAGATCGTCAACGCTACCGCAGTAATCGACTTTCGGGTTGGAATTGCTCAACACGGTGATTTCCAATTTTATTTTATTTTTTTCGTTCGTAATTATCCACTACAGAAGATTAGGATACTTAGTTTAACTTTAGACATTCATTTATGTTCGATTATCTTTACATTTTTTGTTTTATTCGTAACCGAAGTTTTCAGTTAGCGTCGCGAATGTAACCCCAACTACGTTCTATATCATTTCTAAAACGTTATTCATTTTCGAAAAAAAAAGCAAACAAGTTCAAACAAGAACGAGTAATATCTATTGTTTATCTATCGTTTCGTTCGGAAATTATAAACGTATCGCAGAAAAATCGGATAAGTTTAGATCCAGGCCCGAAAGTCGATCGTGTCCTCCCTCGTTTTCTTGAAGTTTTATTACTTTTCAGACTTTTTCTACTAATGTGTACATTTGTTGATAGTTTTATAATTTTATATTCTTATTTTAATACATAATGGCATACGGCTACGAGATATGCACTGTCCCAAAGGCATTGTGCACCGACTGTTGCGAGAAACGCGTTACGATTTAAACGAAGCAAGTTTGTCAATTTTTTGCATCGCTAAGAGGCTCGTATTAAGTTTCATACGAAAATAGACACGTGCATCGTCGTTGCTCTACATATCACAATTTTGTCTTAAATGCAACAATGCTATCCGATACAACTTCTCAACTTTATTCGTTGTAATAAATTCTAACCGATTACTATCGTTTAACGTGGACGAGGAATCACAGAATGAGAAAAAAGAAAAAGAAAAACTGCAGAGGCAAAGAAGAAGAAGGAACATAGATTGTGAATATTTATATATTAGAAAAATAACTTCTCTTCTGCCATCTGTAAGACACTACAATTATTGATATTTTCTTTGAGTAAATTAATTTTCATGCGTAAAACAAGACCATGGCCTACTTTGAACGATACAGTATTTTCGGTAACGTATCTACCGCTAACAATTAAGACTCCTGCATTTCGAATCAATCCAGAGCACAAAATCATTGAAATCTAAGTCAGCAAACGTAAACGATTTATACTGTTCATTGAAACAATGAATTAGACGCACAAAGCGTGTCTATAGTAAGTACGAAGTCGGTAATTGAATTAAATACGAGCCTCATAGTAGAAAGTCGATCTATCGGCGAACGATTGCAGTCATCGACGATAGCCTCGTTAGTGCGATACGCGAAATTCGTGGGTTATAATAATTAATTATCCCAGACTCTGCGCGTCGATTTACAGGCGCCATGTACATAAATACGTATGGAAGCAAACGAATTAGGATCCCTTTCTTCGACACGTCTTACATTTCTGGCAATTTGTGTACCCATATTCGCAGATATAATGTTTTTATTGAAAAAAGTTTTCGTTTCGTTAATCTAGTTTGGTTTTTTGAATGACAGAATCAACTTATGTTTTTGATATCCATACTGAAAAAATGGAAAATTTTCAAACATCCCTAACGGCGGAAAAATGTAAAACGTTTCAAGACTAAAGGGTTTTAAGCACGGTTCTATCGATCCGTTTCCTCTTCTCCCTTCTTTTTTTTCTTTCTTTTTTTTTTTTAATAATTAAGGTATCGTGCCATGTCACCTTGCGTCCTTTTGCGCTTTTACGGACGAAGAAACGTCGGCGATAAGAATAACGAATCGCGTGTTGCGACCCTGCGTAATGATATAGGCTCACCGGTGTTTTATTTAGATAGTAGCTGACCGGTGAAATTTTTGAAACGTTGAACTATGTAAACGCGTACACGTCCGCGAGAGGACGAGAATTCCCGTTGCGGAAACGTTTCTTCGCGCGTAAAAGATCCGAAAACACAGCGGTGCACCCCGATCACGGTAGGAATGTGCAGCGTCAAGAAATTTTTATCCAATCCGACTAAAAGAAGAATCCCGTTGTCTTATTTATTATGTAACAGTAAAGATCATCGCAAAATATGGAGATATAATTGTTTTCTTTTTTTTTTTTTTTCGGTCTTCGTTTGTTACTTCTTTTATTTACGAGACATGTTTGTGTAATTTCTAAGTACAAATCGAAATCGTATTCTTCTCACTCGACTGGTTCGTGCGTTTATTATGTAGTGTCTATTTAATAATTTGTACGTCTTCATAGCATGTTTATCGAGTTATAATGGATTGAGAGAAAGAGAGCGATTGATAGTTTCATTGCCGAGAACGTATTTTCATTAAAAACCACATATTATAGTAGATTTGAGCGGTGATTTGTTTGATATACACATACGCATACAGAAGCTCACGGATCATTCAGATTGGGTTATCAGAGGATCGAATAAAAAGGGCGAAAACGTTACGCAATTCTACGAGTGGGGCTGAGAGTGCGTGCATGCGTGCGAGGAACTTGGTTGTATTATGTATAAATGTTGATAACTAGTTGATAGAAATGTGAAAATACTTGTCACGCCGTTAACGATCGCGTATTATTACATTCGACTTACAATAAAGAGGCCATCCGATTGTCAGATACAGGACCTCTTTGAAAAATGATATCGCGTAATCCTGGACCGTATTAAATGGTTCTAGGCTGTGTAAATATTACCCCTTGTACCCGTTGCGTTAGAAATGATTAAGGTACGATATAGTTTGTACGTTGAAGTATATATATATATATATATACACATACACATACACACATATATATGTATATATATACACATTATATATATATATAAATATTACCACAGAGTAATAATATAAACGGTCACTGTCCTTACCAAGTATTTTGCCTGCATCAGTTGATCAAGAATATTAATATTTCGTGTATTCATCTCCCTTCTCCGATACCAGACAATTTTCATCCCTCCTCGTCTCTTTGATCGAGACAAAGAAGGGATGATCAAAGAAAGGACAAACGCGAGAAGTCGAAACCATTGCAAACGATAGAAACGTTGTAGTAATTTCTATGGTCCGTAGCGGACTTTTTCCTTGATTCAAATAAAAAAGAAAAGGAACGAAAGGAAGTAACAAATGAAAGCTACACGTTCCATTCCTAACCGATGGTCGTGTATCGTATCACGTGTTACGACGTAAATTACTCGACCCTTTAAACCAAGCGTCGCTTTGTAATCCACTCGATATTCACGAGGAACATCGCGAGCTACCATCAATAAACGTAATGTACATTTTTTGCAACGAGCTTGACTGTCTAACGTTCCCTCCACTACTTCTTTTTACGTTCGATGCATCACGAGTTATCGTAGTCGAGAAACTTCCTTTTTCAAAGGTTTGAAAAAACTATTTTTACTTTTTATTTGCATTGTAATTTAAATTTAACCAACTTAAGCTAAAGTTTGTTCAATCATTGGTAACGTATTTACACTTGTACCGATAATTGATTAAGCGTGAACAACTTTTCGCAACTATCTCGCACACTACGCTTCCCTGTCATTTGCATTTAAACGTATGCATAATCATTCGTCTCTGTGCATAATCCGCCAATTTCGTATGCATCTATGTAAATTCTTGGGAACAACGATCGGTATGTTTATACAATAGTTCCATTCATCGGAACAAAATTGTTGCAAATATTTTGACTCGTAAATGAAATCAATGTTTGAAACATTTTATGACTAATGATAACTATCTTCCGTTGTGTCTTATGTTAAACGTTGTCGAACAGAACGTTAAATGTTCGTGCGATTGTATTAGTTGCATACAAAACATAATCGCAGGTTTCTACGTGCATAAATGAAACCACAACTATGCAGAGTTGCGGACGACGAGCGCATACAAATACAGTAGTTGCAAATTTTATTGAAACGTAACAGCATTTATTTTGTAAATATTTTTTGCATCAGTCAAGTTTCAATTTATTTATAAAAATTAAAATAATCCTTAGTTTTAACTTATAGTACATTAAGATTCGATATAATTAATTTTTTCTAAAAATGTTCATCGTGTACGGTTGTACCGACGTTCGCCACGCTTGATATATCGGGCCATCTATACGATAAGTCAAACATTACAAAAAAAAAGAAAAAGAAAAATTACACGGACCCAACGATAAAGTAACAAACAATTAACCAATATTAAATACTTTTTTATAAAAGTTTGAAGTTCGATTCAAAATTATTGAATTAAAGAATAATTGTAACTATATTCCAGTCGGAATAACGACCCCGCATAGGTGGCTACAGGTTTGTAAGAACGGCAATGCGTAACAGGCTTTAAACCATGCCAGTTTGGAAGTTTTCGCGCGATAGGCAGCGGAGCGTCAGGATTGGCTGGCGTAGAAATTTGATTTCGTTTCATTCTTTCCTTTTCTTGCTCTCTGTCTCTTCCGTTCTTGTTTGACCGCGTCCACCGGTCGTCGCGTTAAAGAAAGACCGAGTAACGTTTCCCCAGGGAAGTCATAGTTGTAAACGACATCCAGAGAGGCTTGATCCGAGCACTTCCAAGCAGTCTGTCAGTGACCGTGCTTTCGTGAACATGCGATTCCGTCGTGAACGTGTACGTGCCGGTCGAGAAAACAAAAAGTTGTAACGCACAGGCTCTGGTGGTTCTCCTAGCAACGCGGTGTCTCGTGAAAACAATGACTATACGTTCTAGTGCTTAGAAGAGCGAAGAAATTACCGGCAAACCGTTCGAATCGTTTATCTTTTGTTGATCGCGGCCGGACGGCCTCGCTACCTCTAGGAACGGCTCGACACGTATCGATTTCGAACAAGGGTATGTAAACATTTCGATCTTTCCGTTCACGATCAAACGTCCTTTATCCAATCTACGATATTTTTCCGATATTTTGCCGATATTTTCATATTATCTTATTCGCGTGCAACACTCTAACTAGGTTTTATAATTTCGTTAAACTCTGTTGTTTCGTCGAATTTGATAATGCGAACCGGTGACTAACAGTGTGGCCATTTTAGTTTTTATCATTATCGCCAGGTCCATTGGGAATCTTTGTCGAAGTTGTGCAGTGACACCAGTTTCCGCGAAACATTTGTCTCTTAGGCTTACCGGTTGTTAATCAATATCCTGCGGTACGAAGTATCTCGTGATTATTTAAAACTATTATTTGAGAAATGCGATTGGCAGCGAACGTTAGAGAAACTGGAGTACGGTCCATTCTTTTCGAGTTTCGATTCTGCCGGTTTCAGGCACGTTACGAAACTGTTCTATGATCGCTGACGTTATTTTTTGTGAAAAAGAGAGAGCGATTGTTGCTAGATTCCACAGCGTTCGCGTTACGAAACCTATTTTCTGCGAAAGGTTGCGTCGAGAAACATCGGGACGACGCTCTTTTGTTTGTTTTTCAAACTTTGAAGCGTGACATGCGCTGACGTGTGCACGTGTGCATAACTATAGATAACATCCGTATTACACTTTACTCGTAACTCTGCGTGAAACGAATCTTAAAGCAGGCGTACGCGCAAAATTAATGTTAACGAAATATAAAATTATGTTTGCTGTAATAGGATGAAAATCTCGTGCGTACAAATGTGTATGCAAGAAAATATAGCAGAGTCGTCGAGTTAACGTATTCTCAACAAAGCCGGTAGCTTGGCTGAAATCTATTTTAGTGCGGTTCGTGGAAAGGGCAGACATTTTTCATTCTTCGAGTTTTAGAGTTTCTGTCGGATCGGTCGCGGATACATGCGTCGGTTCGTTATCGTTTCGCACATCTAGACGGTTACGAATAATAAAACGATCTACGTCATGGTGGGTTAACCTGTACAATGACGATTATACCGAACAAGATGCGCCTTCGGATACACACGGAATAATGGAACGACGACACGTTTTCGTGCTCACGAATCTAGATTCCATTCCAAATTCTTGGTTAGCCTTCTGGTCTAGCGGTTTGTTGAAAATTAATCCTCGCGTTGGTCGCAAGTAATATTCTCCCGATATTAAAAAATTCCGCTCATGCTATGGAATTGAAATCGACCATTAAGCATTCCTCGCTTCGGTGAAACATTTTATTGGAGACTTTAGCCTCTTGACTTTTTTAGTTGTTCATAAAAGTGTATCTGTCTTTCGCAATCGATAGCTTGACCGGTAATCCGGTATTTTCCGTTTTTTAATCATTAGTTGTTTATACATACCATTGAGGAAAATATTCGCGAATGGTTTTTTCATTGATTTCACGATAAACCTGAAAAATAATACAAAAACATTGTTGTAACTTAACTTTGATGTTGTCCGTGCAACCAGGGTACGTTTATTTTAGATGCTAACCCACTCGGTTCTTAGGTCTTCTTGGTAAACTGTGAATTCATACGTCAGCTATCTGTTGCGAACATGGAAGTTCGAAGAATACATTGACTGAGCTGTTGAAATTTCTTTCTTTATCAAAGTTGCCAAATAACCATCGATTATCATGAAATTCTCGTCGATCGACGGTTTTATACGAATCTTTTGATAAATTTGGAAATTTTCTAAAAATTCTAACCTAATAGGATCCCCGTAAAGTATCCTTTCGATTTCACGCGGCTAACGATGGGAAATAATAAATAGCACACTTATTCCCGGCGTATATTCGATACGCGTAACGAAACGATTGCGACAAATCATTCAGTATTCTCCGAACGCGCGTTAAAGCAGATTTAGATTGACGTTTCGCCGGTGAAATTGGCCACGTGGCTCGTGGCCAGTGGCCAGTGGTCTTGGAAAAAAATTCGTTAGCGTAAACGTTGCTAGCCCACGAAGGTAATATTAAAAACTTGCAAAGTGAATGGAAAAAAATACACGCGCTTCAAAGGCGAGCAAATCGTTCGCTCGATGTTTAACCAGGGACGTTTCGTTGCTTATTTATACAAAAATGAAAAAGCCACCGGCGAATGGGTATTTCCGGCGCTAAGTATGAACAAAGCTTTACACGTGGCCTAGCAAAGCCATTAGGAATATTTTCGTGTGCAATTTGGCCTGCGAGAGCTTTGCCTCCGATGTGTTTATACGCGTTGCGTTGTCTACCTGCTCTCGACGAGTCGAGATTCTTCGAGCTAGGAGAAAGGTTTAACGACGCAGTTACCGAAAAATTGCGCTCGAGGACAAAATTGATCACGGAACGGGTAGGCAACGTATGTATGCGTCAAAGTGAGAAACAGTTCGAATGGATGAAAACTTTTCGGAGAATATTGTTTCGAAAAGTCTCCGTTGGTCGACTGAAATAATATACATACGAAGGTTTGGGCTGTAACGTTCGAATCTCGTAACGCGTTTCGAACGGTGCGCATCGCTGCACGTGACAGTCTATTATGATTTTGTTGGCCCGAGTCCTCGACTCTTTGACACACATCCGTTGTATTTATTCATTGGTGTTGCAGCGATACGACCGCCGAATTCGTGGTCGTAATATAAACTTCCGCACGGACGTGAAACTGTTGAGTAATTGACAATAGTCATCGTGTATAAATATAAATTTATTTTTCCGTGAAAAGCTGGTCGAGTCAAATTGTACGTTGGAAATTAATTACTTTTCATCGGCTCGAAGTACTGTTTTTTTTTTCTCGATTCACTGTTAGAAATCCGGAGATCAAACGAGAAAATTAGGCTCTTAGGCTCGTCTGACTGGTCCGGTTAATGGTCCGTTTCGATCGATTCGTTGATCAACAATTTACTTTCTTTTTTTTTTGGAGGGGGGGGGGAGAAACGATTGGTACGGCTGTTTCAAACATGTTCTTGAAACTGCCGGTGACGTAATCAGCGTCGCTTAAGCGACCGGATTAAGTTATATTTTATCGCGATAAAAGCGAGTCATTTGGTTAATAATTAACAGCTGCGACGACGTAAGCCCGAACTGCGTAACGTCTCCACACGCACAATTTATTGTAACGTTTGTCAATGAATTCCAAGCGTCGTACATAGGATGACCGACTAAGTATTTTTATTCTCCATAATACATTTTTTTTTGCCGTTTAACGACACCCAAACTGCAACGGCGCGTATCTTTACGCTAAACCACACGGTTTACATACGATCGTTAAACGATTCGATATGACAGAGAAGAGGTAATTCTGTGGCTAATAAAGTTTAGACGCGTCAAAGGATGGTAATAAACGATACGGGTTCGAGAGCCGATTTTGAGCGTGTACCGTAAGCTATCCCGCAACGGTTCGCTGTTACTCGAGCAACCAGAACGATCGTTTCGAATCGACGCGCCGATTCTCGACAATTTATTCGAGTTAGGCACGAGTCGAGCCGGCGTTGCACGCAAAGGGAGCAATTATCGATTATGATTTGTTTGATTCGAACTTTATGTGTTTGCGTGGCCGATTGCAGTTACGAGTTGTCTCGTTTTCAATGAGCTTAATTGAATAAGTTAGCACGCGACATCCCGTCTCGATGAATCACCGCAGTTAACGTTTCGGATTTGTTTGTTGATTCTAAAAAAGTTTCATCCACCAATTTGTAGAATACACCGTATACTTTTTCCATTTATACAACAATTGTCCATGAACTTTATCGAGTTATAATTGAAACGTAGCAATTAAATCGTACGGTAATTATAGCACGTAGATACTGTTCGGTTTGAGATATTTCATATGAAATCGTGTAAAATTGAATACGCGATAGATTCCTTTAAAAAGTCGTAGCATTTGATTGATTTCTCAAACATCGAGGCTTCACTACCGGCAAACTTGATTTATCGCTTTATCGTACGAGTTTCCATGCGTGTAATGACTATGCGTATCAGTTCGATAGCGGAGCGAATTAATTACATCCTAGATATTACGTTCGCGCGTCTGTTATTAACGTAACACATATTTCACGATAATCGGGAAAACGTTTTAACGCTTCTGTGATGGCGATAATCGAACGTTCAATGGACCGACCGACCGACGTTGACTTATGCTATTTATATTCCTCTAATTATCATTTTTCCGGTTGATCGATTCACCATCGTTCGGTGTTCGGTCGTTGAATTCGTAGGAACGGATTGAAATTGAATTTCATTCGATCGATTTCCTACGTAAACGCGCGTGTCGTTTAGCGAGCAACGTTTCGAATTTAATTGGAACACTTTCTTTCAACGTTCCTTTACACAAGTACGCAAAAACTAATCGGATGCGGATTTTTATCAAGTACGATAGATATCTCAACAAAGCATGAGAACGCGTTTTCTTTCATCCGGGCGAGTAAACTTTACTCTGATTATTTTACCAGAAGACTTCGCTGTAGAAGACTTTCTGCCATCGTTTCGTGTCGATTCATAGTTTGACGATGACATTTACAAGACCCTAGACTCTTGCCATATTTGGAACGGCAGAAGGTTACGGACCGAATAAGCATTGAATTTCTGAGTCGTAGCACCGTTGCGATACTTTATTACCGGTACTATGTTTCGCTTTTCCAAAAAGTGGTCGAACTATCCCGGACTTACCCTACAAGACACTGTCGTCGATACAAAAACTTTGGAACGTTAGAGAAATCGTTGCCAAAGACTCGTGTTTGGTACGTAAAGCTGTTAAAAGCTCGGATCGAGAAGATTTAGTGGAATCGCGTTTGTTGATATTTCTAGCCGTACCATAGCTCCTCGTATATTTCCATTCTACGTTTCTCCGCGTACCCAACGAGAATTGCCAAAGCACGACAGGCAACGTCTCGAGAGAGGTATCCTACGTGCCCGCCGAAAAGTAAAAGGCGAATCGGTGCCTATTTAGAAACAGTTCTTTGAAAATTGTTTTCGAAATGGGAACGCGACGCCATTGTTAGGATTCTTTTCAAGGCGTAAGAAAGGTAAATGGCAATCGAGGTTGGCATGGGTCGCGCTTTAACCTTCGTTGACGAATCAACGGTAACATGGATGGAAAATAAACCATTTTTTCGTTCGCGTAGATTTTCTCTTTTTCGAACTCTCGGTATCGAACTTTCTGGGCAAAGTATAGCGTTATGAAATATTACGCGGAGATTGACGAGAAAGGAACGAACGTATCAACTACGCTCGTGATAGAATGCACGTAAAGTCCGTTAAAATTGCATGTCCCTTTCAACGACTTTCATCGGCCGCTAGCTAAACACTGCTTAGGCGAAACTTTGTTTCATCTAGCGTTGCAAAGGACAAATCTATAAAAAACGTCGACTTAATCTTATGTAAAAATATTACCAATATTTTCACCCTTTAACGACGATCGATATACTCGAATCAATGAACAGTGACAAATGTTATCCCAATCTATAGCTGTAACAGATAAATCAAATTGTAAACGAAATTCTTTACACGCCCTCGTAAAGGAACCTTTCAACTTTTAGGGGTTAAATATAAATATAAATCCCCTCTTTCACGAACCGCAGACTCGATTAGAATATAATGCTCCGAACACGAACATTATTATACTTCTCCGATTTCGTAAACTTCCTGTATCACCAGCATCGATTCCTCAACGACCCTACAACCGAGCCGAACATTCCGAGCATAACCTTTGGTAGGATCGATAATCGGATAAGAACCACTGGCAAGAACTGAGCGTCACTGGATGGCCAGTGCATAAGCCAGTGTACAGAGGTGCAGCCGATGCTCGATCGTGTTCTACAGAGCTTATAACCGGCAGACTGATCACAGGTAGTCGATTCACCGGCAAAGTAAAATGGGCCGAGTGTCTGGCAGAGTACTATCGGGAAGGGGAGAACGGTGCTCCCTGCTTACGATTCAGTCAGCACGTTTCAGTCGTCGTGTCATTCGTGTCAGTCAGTCGTGTAGTCGACGAGGTGGCCTGCGAGGAAGTTGCGCACCGAACTTGATGGATCGCCTCTTCTACACCAACGGTCTTCTTACCCGGCTCTAGACGAGGAATCGTCCAGACAAAGGAGAGAACCACACCGGGAGAACCGCGTCTCCCCAGGTATATACCTAGCCAACAGAATTAGTTTCGAGGTATCCCGGAATGCGCCTCCATTTCCGTCGATTTCCTTCGCTCGCGTTCGCTCGTATTTGCCAGAACCGATTTCGTTTCGCTGTACAATGTTTCGCTTCTGCTTGGATACTTTTAACGTTTGTTTCCTGCGAGTTTTTGTAAGGACGCTTCCAAAGCTACACATTGGTGCTCGGTTAAATTTGAATCGGTACTATTTTCATAAAGATAGAACAAAAATTATAGAAATTTAAGACTCGTTTCGGATTTAAATTTGAATTTCAACTCAACATAAAATATAGAAGATTTTCAACCTCGATATCTTGGGTTGTATCGCGAACCTTTTAAGATTCGGAACGATCAGAGAAACGAGAGAAAAGGAGAAATGTAAAAGCTAGGCGAACGTTACGCGAGATTCATGTGGCAGTTATTCCAGCGTTACCGATGCAACGTATTTGCAATTCGAATCTCCGATCGATCGATAGCAGGTATTATTACGGGTTTGTATTGCGATTCTCAGTATTTGATTCGAATAGGCTGACGTTAAACAGCCATATTTTATTTGCCATCCGAGCGTTGACGATGACACGCGAGTAATTTTAATAATCCGTAATTATATCGTTAGCTATGATCCCGATCGAGCATCACGATCGAAAACTTTCTTCGAGTTAATTTCACCCGCACAAAGTGATTTCGGGCAGCAAACAAAACTACGTATCCTTAGAGTTTCATAATTTTTTGAATTTCCGGGTTTGGGGATCATTTTTGCATAATTCCTTGCAAGATTCCAAGACTTAAATGTCCTTATTTGAAGACACACAATCGTTTGCGTGTAGCACAACCGATAGTGTACACGGGTATACGAGTAAAGATAAGAGAGAGCAATTTTCGGATCGATAGAGATACTCGTGTAATTACGAGGAGATATATTTTTCGGAAAATTGGGCGTTTACGCAAATTTAGCCGTGTCACGACAGTCCGTGCGATAGTCGGAGCGATCGATATAAGTTCCGTGCACCATCCGAAGAAGGGTAACGGCTCGTTTGAAATGTATGAAAACGCCGCCGTTTCCCGTTGCATGCGAAAACCAGGCTCATTTCTTGTCACGGAAACTTCTCGAACGGGTGATTTATTAAGCGGCCTGAGGTCGCCGGACTTTTCAGCCATCGTTCACGCACGTGGATCGCATGAAAAATACAAATAAGTCTCGCTCATCCTATTATGTAATCGTCACGATCGTGTCCGCTCTAAGCGATTTCCGATAAATCGTTATTAACAATGGAAATTTATTGCTCGGCTAGTGTTTTTATTCGTCGAGTATTTGTCCTCCGAATGAATTCAATGGAGAGAGTGGAGTTATTCGTGCGTATCGTGCGTATCGTGCGTATCGTGGTCAAGTCGATTGAAGAAAATGGAAGTGGAAATGAGAGGCGACTGGGTGATTCACGATAAAACTGCCGCTTCTTAAAGTATAACCCTTGAAAGTTACGAAAACCATTCGAAACACTCGTAGTCGTTTAATTTTGAAGAGTTGAATCAGTTACATCGGGTGGGTCGATGATAGCAAGCGCATCTCCGATGATTTACCCGTTCAAAAGCGGACGTTTTTGCATGTTTCGTTCCAAAAATTGATAGCTTTTTTTTTAAACATATTTTTCAACACGCGTACAAAGCACAAAAGTTATTTAAAACATGGCACGACGTGCCTCAGCGACGTGACCGTTTTTGAACGGATTAAACTTTGTTCGGATAGCACGATGGGCGTTCGTGAAACGCTTCACGCGTACATTCTTTTCGCGTTACGTTCTTGTCGAAGTATTCATGGATTACGTCGATGAAATCAAATCTTACTCATTGATGTACCGCGTTCACCGTTGTCGTCATATTGTAAGAAAAAATATTCGATTCGAGCACGTATCGTTAAAATTTCAAAATCGAAGCGGAGAAGCGTTTCTAAGGAAGAACGTTCTGGCATTTCGAGAGCGTTGCAACGAGTTCTGCCGACGCCGATGATGACGTGGTTGTTCTTAAGCGTGTCCGATCAGCTTGCGGATTAAAAATCTATGCTGGACGATCAGTGATCTATGAGACGTGTAATATAATACCTTAAATAGACGCGAAACGTGTGACGTGGATCAGTGATTAGTATCGGTGCGTCATTAGTCCTCGGATGAAGGTAAACGTAGCGTTCGAGCAGATCGTTTCCTTGGAACGTCTTTTGCACCACCTTTTGTATCCAAACGTAAATAAAAAAAAAAAGTAAGAAAAGAACGCGAACGTGACAGTGGTTGGAGAGCGACAGGTGGGAATAAAGGTATTTGCGCATCGTTGGATCGATATTAGCCTTAGCATTGGCAGCGCCCTTAGCCTTACTTGGATCACGGAGCGTCACCGTGCACGATCACAACCGATTAGCCCTGACCTAGGCGGCTCGGTATTTTATTTCTGTCACCGTTGCGATCCGTTTGCCATTCTGTCCCTTTCTTTCCCCTCTTTTGCTCTCTTTGCGCATATATTTTTCTTCGACACTTTTATTTTCCTGCTAAACTTAACGCGTCAATTACTAAATTGGCCCCAGTTGCGTCCAATTCCTACCTCTGTATCGAATAACCCCTTTTTCGCACCTAAAATCGCGGATGATATCCACTAGGTCGACTTAAACCGGTCGAAACAGTGCGTGGGAAGGACGAACAACGAACGCAGCGTTTGATATTTTCTCGTTAGCAACTAACTCTCTCGGGAAGCATTGTGAGAACCAGAATGCACGTTGTTCGACGGCGAGAGAACACTTATATAGGTCGCGACACGCCGGGACACGATATATCAGGAAATAGGTAACAGGAGAAAAAAAGATAGTATAAGGTTGGATACGAATTGTGAAAAGGATGATACGAATGTGTCAAGCTTCAGCATTGAAATTTTTATCGCAGAATTTCTGTTCGATCCTCCGGCCGGTTATACGTCGCGCCCGTGACCTGAAAACATGGGAAATTGAACGAAAGTACGAACGTAATAGACGCCAACGGCGGATCCCTTCGGAGCAGTGGCACACCTGCATAAGTACACGCGACACGTTCGATTTAAGCCGCATGCGTTTCATCAAGGACGTTATCGAAGACAAAAGCGTTATCGTTTGCACGAGACTAGCGGCGATGCGAGCGATCTACTTTTCAGACATACTAAATTATTTATTGCGCTGCGATTACAAAAGAAAAGTGTTTATTCTCGTCGGTAAACGTTTAGTTTTTGACGACAT